>JACEVL010002166.1:117500-158870 GCA_020284085.1 Aporrectodea caliginosa
GAAGTTCAAGATAAGTGAAAGTGCATATGTTACAGGCAACTAAATTTTGGACTCACAACTGCCAGCGGTCAACAAATCGCTACAAGTGTCAACTATGAGTAGGCCCATCATAATCCGCCTTATCGGTCGTGTCATTGTCTCTTAACAGGCACAATGTCTTCAGATAGCAACTAGGCAGAAAGCAATTTCACTTAGGATAGCTTTGACCGATAAAGGAGTGGGGGATCGCCGCTTTGCAAACAAAGCCTATCGACACGTGTATAGTTTTTGGAGCAATTTACAACCACGCTCGACGCTGCCAAATGATAGGCGAACGATTGCCTCTTCTTTGTCGTCAATTCTCACTTAAGAGATAAGATAGATAAGAAGAGAACGGATTTAGACATAGAGAAGAGGTAATGGCTAACTAGCTATGGATAGCATTATGGATGCACAGTATGTGGACATGTTATGTAAACGTACAGTGACTCTCCGAAATGATCTCATGTCTCATGATCATACGTCACTCAAAAACTACTGTCAGAATGAACAGCCAATGAACGTGTGGTGTTACGTATAGGGCTGATAGAGTTTTAAATATTAATTGATGGGATAGATTCTTAAATACAATGACCAATTTTCAACTTCAACGGCGCTAATTAATTAATATAATTATTATTCCTCATCTTTCTTGATACATGGATTATAATTATTAGTATTTTCTTGCGAAGGTTGTTCTGAAGAGTCGATAATAAATTAATGATGAGGAATAAGGCCAACGGATTCATATTTTGAAGTGTGACTTCCTAGACGTAGAGGATCACAAGGTGATCCGGTTGATCCTCTATCTCATAATGGTACAGTGGAACAAGGAAGCTTTGAAGTGGTCGGCCCTCATTGCGGAACAGGATCTCGTACAATCTGCGGCAAGAGCTTCCTCTCCTTCCTGTGGCTCCATTTCGCAAGCGGTTGAAAATCATTGGATCTGATCATGATCTTATATTGTCAGGTCTGGAGCATCTCCGATAAGTTTTCTTTTAAAGACGCTATATAAGCATACAATGACAAATTACAATATACTAGAGACTGCGCAACTTGAATTGGTCAGCTTGCCTCAAATCCTGAACGTAGGTCTATCGGGTTATTTCGAACGGACACTGCATCCCCATTCCCATCGGCTTCCCATGAAGACAGAATCTGATCGAAGATCCTCTAGAATTTTTTAAACTAAAAGCAATTATACCGCTGAATACGTCAGGGAGCTCTGTGTTTCAGTCTCGGGTCGACATCGCTACACATTGCAATCCCGATGGAGACCCACAAGTCCTAAGTTCTTTCACTGCGACTAGAGCACGGTGAACTTTCTCATGCAAAAAATATAGTGTCTTTCTAGAACGGTCTCCCGCTGCATATGCGCATGAACCGTTCCGCTAAATATCCGACGCACGTTTAAAAATTCAAATAGCCATGTTTGAGTGCTTTTCAGATAAATCAAAAGGCCTACTTACGTGCATGCCTACATGTATATACAAATACATACATACCTACATACATACATGCAGACATACATATATACATTAATCCGACGCGGTTATCATAATGCACTAGATATCAATCGATGATTGCTTCAAGAGTGATCGCAATAAAAGACCATTCTTAGTGGAAAAGCCAGGTTGCATGGCTCCGATGACGCATGCGATGATGCGAACAAATAAGACTTTTTCTTTGTTGGATTAATCGCCTGCTGAAAATAGCCTAAGTACAAGTCACAATTTCAGGCTGCGTACCTCTTCAGATCTCGAAAGTTCAAGGTTGCATTTAAAGTGGAATTTTTAATTTAAGATAAATTCCTAAGTGGCAATATAACAGAACACTTAACTGATGGCTACGGTAGCTAGCTACACAAAGCACAGGATAAGATAGCATAGCGTAACAAACATCTGCGTTTTGACCTGCACCGTATCAACCTTATACAGACTATACATATAGCAAGGGCGGATCCTGTTGCAAAAATCCGGTTCTATACCCCGACTGACTATCGGGCAATCTTACCCCCACACCCGAATTCAGTCTGAAATGTGTCCATTTGTTAAAGCATGTGTGTTTTTATATATGTATAATTGTATATATACACTTAGGCCTATTATAGGGTCTTACCTCTCCAAGTCAAGCTAAATTATGTATTTTGGGTCGTAACTTACAACCAACGAGGCTCGTCCCAGTAGGTTCTTGAAGTTTTCTATGGACAGGGAAACAGCGTAGTTTTTCTCAATTAATAATAATATATATGCAGGTTAACTGGATCAGGCATAACGCTGACAAATTAAGCTCACAGATTCTGAAAATGAAGACGTAGTGAAGAAAGGAAGACGTAGTTATGACGGAGTGAGTGAGTTAACACTGCAATATGTCACTGAATCTTCGTGCAGCTGTGGCGCGGTACAGACTATGGCCCAAGTCAGACAGCTAACCATATTGGGTCTGCATCTCGCCCACAGAGCATAATAGGGGCATTTCTTTGGGTGTCAGAAACTGTGGGCTGCCAACAGTCTGCCAATATCTCAGATGAACCTTGCGCAACGCCGTAGGACTAAATCTAACCAGGATGGTGCAAAGGGCAAGAACTGGTGGTCAACGATTGGCCTGTGGCATACACTCAGTGAACGTGTCTGATAATCATAATGTTTAATAATTGTTTGTGTAACCGTCACATCCCGATTTTATATTATAATCGGCATGTGACGGTTGCATAGAGAGGTGGGGACAACGGTAGAATGACTTCATTGAAAAAACTTCGTGATACCCGGACCCTGGGTTGGTAGAGGTTTTAAAGCTATAGGAAAAAATTCGTAGCTCACTTTGACGATGGTAAACAAGTTATATATTTACTTCGTTTCGCAAAAATCAGTAGTTAATCAGTGGTATCTAATGATGTCGTATGACATCATAGACGAATAACATAGCCTTTATCATAATGTACATGTATGTGTAGTCGTGATTGTCACCTGGATCTTGCGGGGTGGTCGACCGATGGTATATGCGTATACAAAGGTAACTGAGATGTTCTATTTCACACGAATGTTCAATAAAATTATATCGGACAGGATCTTCACATATCAATATATTAAAGTATTATATACGTCAACGTGCATAGTAACGGTTGGCGCCAATGAAATAACAGCTTGTTTGGTAAGGTATTTGGGTCAATAACATCCGTAGCCTATTGCCAACGTCTTGGTAAGGTATGCAATGTGTAGCTTAGGTTTCTTTCTTGCTCGGTTGCTGTAGACCAGACAACTCAACTATTCACAACTCGACTCACTGCCTTTGTTAGGATCTCTCTAGTCATGATAAATATTCACAAACTCTGCGTCATTTGTCCTACATACGGTTATATAATTATGGTAGGAATTATTATGAAGCCCATTATGCTTTACGGTGTGGTTTTCATGTCCTAGCATATGGGACCCACCGATGTAGTAGAGATGAACTATACACTGGTTTCATGTATCTTGCATCTAGTGTTGCGGTTGGGGTTCCAACTTAAAAGGGAATGATATGAGCCAATGTACATGGAAAGGTCCAACATTTGTGACAATAGAGAGTATACGTGTATATCAGAAGAGAGAAACACTTTACGCCTAACAAAGGCTGAAGAACGTAACGTCGGTGAAGTGAAATACCGGCTTGATACCCATTTCGTAAGCTCTGGATCCGCCACAAATGCCAAAATGACACCATAGAGCCCTATTTATGGGTTTACTCGTTCATATCGTGGCAATTTATTTCACTTGAACTCCACAACAAAATTACTTGAAACTACCCATTAATTGTTAGAAATGTAAAAATTGATAAATTTTCAAGCGTCTAAATTTCTGACACCATCACTTCAATGGAGTGGCGACGATGATAATTTTTACAGAAGTATAATACAGTAATTAATCTTCTGTAGCGATAAGCGGAGATCTCGTTGAGTATCCAATCGTAGGCCTATACATCTACGCAGAATTCTTATAAAAGACGTCCAGGGCGAGAAGTCTCTGTCAACTCCTTTGATCGTTTAAGACGTGTGTCCGTGATAACCGCGCCAGATTACCTTCTGAGAAATATGAAGTGGACAGGTATGTTACAGTAGACATCAAATTCTCGTCTCATCTCTGATCAATGGGTTCAGTATTATGATAAAATAATGTGTTCGGCTTCTATAAAGTTCTAAGCTGCAATGTATGGCTAGGCTGGTCTCATCGAAATGGTTCAGGGCAGAATCGTTTCAAAAGTCGTAGTGGAAATGCGGGTAAACCGAGGTAGGCGTGCTATGAGCCTAGCAGCGGCCTTTAAGACTGACTGGAAGGGGAGAGTCGCAACTTGGGGAGACCCATGAGGAGCGAGTTGCAGTAATCTACACGAGAGCAGATGAATGCATGCACAATGGTGGTAAAGACGGTAGGGGTGATGGCTCTCAGTCGCTTCATATGAAAAATGCAGGAGCGAGTCAAATTCGAGATGTGCTCAGTGAAGGCAAGAGAGGAGTCAAGGGTGATACCCAAATCTCGAACACTTGAAGAATAAGTAAAAGCCTAAAAGGGAAACTTATCAGTCAGAAGTGGGAGGTCAAGTTTAAGCATAGTACACAAAACATATCAGTATTATATATGACATTATTCAAATACTGGCTTCATACGTATAATATAATTTGCAAGCACATGCTCCGACATATAGGAAAAATGAAGCCCATATGAGAATATTGTCTTACGCCATTCATATGACATTTCGCCTCAGCATATTTATAAAGCATATTAAGCGTTTTGTGTAAAATATGAGCAAATATTAATTGTCTTGATTCATATATACATACATACATACCTAAATAGGCCTGCATACATGCATACATACATAAATATATGCATACTACATGATTTGTATATATTCTTATCAATACGCCTTCGGACTTACTGGATCCACCAAGTCTGCCCTTATCACAATTATCAGTAATATATCCGAGATGCTTAATTCCAACCAGTACGTCCATATGATAATGTTAGATTTTCCAAACCCTTTGACACGGTCAGGCATGCATACTTGGCTAGAATACGAGCAAAACTTCCAATTCTAGACAATGTCTGTAACTGGATCATTGCTTTCCTTAATGGTCGCCAGCACTGTACGAAATTCTTGAGGGCAATATCGATCTACATTGACATAATTATATGCCAGCACAGTTCCAGCATCGGGCTTTGGAGGGCAATATCCAGTCTTAACGCAGCCTACGCAACAAACAGGCTCCTCAAATATGCAGAAAACTGCTATCTATTAATCCCTTCGTCAAACAGTGCTTCTGTGCCATTAGAATTGGACCATGTCTGCGACTGTAACCTGAAGCTGAAACAAAAGAAAACCAATGAAATGTTAATTCACACCCGACGGCGGACCTTGGGCATCTTACCGCCCCAGGCACCACCACAGGTCTAGCCAGGGTCACCAGTATAGTGATCTTGAGAGTAACCATTTTTTAATATTAATATTTAATAGTCAACCACCAGTCTAAAAAAAAATTAAAACTTCACTTCTATAATTTCTACTAATTATTAATTTATTATTAACTTTAAGTTGAAAGACTTGCTCATAATGCAGCACTAATTCTCACCAAGAAAAGGAATCGCTTATCCGATTAAACTTTAAACAGGTGCTCTTACTCAAAGTTAGCAGGAACTAGGCCTACTAACGGAAGGATACTACATGTTTTTGAGAATTTTAGGCTGTTTCAACAAATATATAAAACCGACACTGGTAGGGTTCTAATACAGGTAGTTAAATAGTATTTCAATAGTCATGTGGTATCTACAACAGTCAGCATCTATTTAGTATTTTAAATACTATTTCAATAATTTGTTACAGGTACTATTTACTATTCTATCTAATTAGTCAACCTGACTATTTACTCCAAGACTAGCTGTCAGGCCCGCCAGTACTTTTACGCCTTGCGAACCTTGCTCGCCCATGCATGAGCAGATTCCCGCTTTTTTTCATTGATCCTGGCGTGTTACACGATTTGATTCCCTCTGTTAAACTTATAAGTATTCCATTCACCCTCGGGCTCATGACCGTAGGCCTATCATTCTTCCCGCAGATAGTTTGATGCGTAAAACTTTCGTCACTAGGACGATATAAAATTATAAGGTCTGATCAAGATAAACTGTCTTTCCTAGATAAATGCGACTCTTATGTTGATTGTTCACCGAAATGCGGCTAGCAATTGGTTTATTAAAGGGTATTCTTGCTTACTTACTTACATCTATATGAATCATTTATGAGTACGCCTAAAATGCGTTATTAAAAGCGCCTTTGCTTTGCTCAGTTAGACAGCAACGACGTCATGTCCTGCCTTTTTGCGAAGCACTCGAGAAGCGCTATACAAACAAAATACACACATAGATACCGTCCCAGCAGTCCTTGTACGCCATTGAGGCGCGGTGGTGTAGGGGTATGTTCGGTGCCTTGCAGCCGGAGGGTTGCGGGTTCGAATCCACCTCAAGCCGCTGCGTAGGGACCCTGGGCAAGTCCTTCACTCGCAATTGCTCATGCGCTTCGGCGTGAAAGTCCGATTCAGTGTCCGCGCTGTAGTCGGGAGCGCCTCTGAGTAGAAATCTTGAAGGGGCGCTATAACAAGTGCACATACATACATACATACATTGTTTGGTTTCTGTTGTATTTCGAAGACTACCATCGACATCGTTACTCAATTGCAGTGATTCTTATTAGAGCTACACAGACACGAGTCCTTGTCATAGGCATGTTCCTTGACATTGAGCTTTTAGAACAGCTCAAATCGCCTTATGAGCTCAGCTGCTATTGTCATGACTTACACCACAGAATAGATACGCTTTATCTATTCTGTTCTTACACACGGCAAACCCAATTCTTCTGTGCGGACCTGGCTACATCTAGACCTGGGAGTCACTTTGGTCAGCCAATCTGACCCCACTTGACCCTAAAGTGACTTGAGGTCGACTTGAAGTCGACAACTTGGAGCCAAAACGACTTGATCCGACTTGGCAGAAAAACAACTAACTTCCGACTTAAAGTCGACTTCTGACGTGGTAATAACGATTAAGTACGTCTAATAATACAAAAATGTCATGCCAATTTGCCTGGCAAGCATTAATTTCATATACTAATTAGTAATGACACCTCAACACCTGATGAATAAAATTGGTCAAAGTTTATTAGGCCTATTTTAAGCAGTGTGTTTTTGTGCTTGAAAAGTTTTGTAATGCTCTAGGCCTAATGGGTTAGCAGAAGAATCTGTGGCGGACCGCGGACTGGTTGCACTGAATGGCTTGTTATAATGATACATTTTAATTCTGTTTTCATAATATTATTATTTGGACACTAACCCCTAACGTATCAAATAGCAATGCATGCGTACCATCCTACTGCCTAAAAAGTTCATTGATTTGCGCGCGTTTAGCTCTCGATAAGGTAGACGTGCTAACATTTTTATTAACATTTCGATTCGCCATTTTTATGAAACGTACGTGTGACGCTTTAACATAGAATAACAAATGATATAGATAAATCGACACCTATAAACAAAACAAGTAACTGTTTAGCACAACCGCCGCAACCGGTGTCGATAATACAAAATTCAACCGCAGCCTAAGTAGGCTACGCGGTATAGACCGTAGAAGTTAGAACATGCTTCATTAATTTTTGCAAAAGCACTACAAAACTGCTTAAATTCTGCCGTGACCCCACGATCATTAGTGTGATATGATAAATTTAGATTTAATTGTGTCTCAAGTCGGTTTAAGTCGACTTGTGGAGAAAACAACTTGAGGTCACTTTTCTGGACAAATTCGACTCGGGGGTCAGTTGCGCTAGGCAGAAACGACTCGACTCGACTTGGGATGCCCAAGTCGACTGGGGTCGACTTATTGGGGTCGACTCCCAGGTCTAGCTACATCGCCTTCACAAGACAACTTAAATGAAAAATTAGGCGCAACCTTTAAACCACCTGATCGAAATGTCTATTCCAGTGGAATCATAAAATTAACTGCTACAGTTTAAATTCATCCTTTTTCTATAACAAGTAACAACACTAACGTTTTGACTGACTAGCACTCGCTTTACAATGGTGGCAGACATATAATTGATCGCTAGAGCAAAGGACTATAATGGCGGCCATCTGACATTTAACCAGAACCGGACAACTGCTATCCCCAGCACACAGTTTAAGCCATTCTTTGCAAGGACCTTTGACCCCCGAAGCCGATACTGACAAATTATAATCCTTGGTCACAGAGGCAATCGTACGTGAACAACTCCAAGATCGTAGCACAGCAACCAGCGCAGTTGTGCTCGAAACTGTTCAAGGCGAGCGTGCAAACTAATCGCTAATTCTGCTAAGAATTAGCCATCATTATTGTATGTAACGCTGAATTCTCGAAATCATTGTGTCACAGCAATTCTGTTATTGACCTCAAATACAATACGCCGGAAGCTGGATATAATGTACAATTGACCGGAATGCAAGGAACACACACAGAACGCTCTATAGTCTCATTTGATTGTAGACCAAGTTGAGATGACAATCGAAGTATAAAAAGCCCTAAGGGTGAAGTTAAGGTCATTGCTCTTTGTCCTGGCGCAGGTGGGTTGATCTATTTTATAGGCTTCTTAGGCCTATGTCTGATTCCGCTGTATGTTTATTGAACCTCATATAGGAACAACGCAGGTTGTCTTATGTCTGGTGGTTTTCCTCCAACTGTCATGTCATCAGTGGATGGTAAATGCGGCTCCTGTGAAGGAATGCGACAACCTGGCCCTGACGATCACCGCTGATAACAAGCTGAGGCTGTACATTGATGGCGTCGAAGTGACTGACTTGATCCATCCCAATTCCCCAGGCATCGCTGACATCGTCCCACTCTCTCCCACAGCTCAGCTGGTCGCCGTCACCTTTAGGAACACCGGTAAAAACGGGGGCGTCCTCGGCTCGGGTCCGAATTTCGTCACAGATGCATCTTGGAAGTGCACCGACCAATTCTACGAGGGGTGGCAAGGAGTGGGTTTCGACGACTCAACTTGGCCGAATGCCGAAGAGTTACATTCACACGGAGTCAAGCCATGGCAAGCGGTCATATGTGTCAAATCCGCCGCTTTATGGATCACATCAGCATTGGTCAGTTCCGATAAGGAAAGGAACATCTACTGCAGGAAATGTCTAGGTACGTATCATTCAATTTGATTTAATTGCAATTGCCTAAAGCATTTATGTTGCGCCTCAGTCCGGCTCAGCAGATTTCCTAACATGGCAGCGAGCTAAACAGAAAGAACAGGCCTAGAGTATTGTAATTGTGGTTGCAATTCTATCGTAAAGCACTACATTTTGACAAAGTTATTGTATAGTATTGATTTTAAAGCTATCAATCACGTGTTATTCGTCGCATGAGAATTATCTTGCCGTATCTCCAGATTTTTTGTCAAAAAGTAGCTTAGAGTTGATTTGTAGCAGAAATGTTTTTTTTATCTTTCTTCAATGTCAATGGCTAGGAGAAGCGACAGGTCGTTCTAAAGATATTCAATGAAACAACCTGTCGTATGTCCCGATTTCATAAAACATTTATCGTATCTCCATAAAGCACTAACGGTGTAACAGTGTCTTTGTCGTATGTCCTAAGAAAGCTAGTCGCTGATTGGAGCGCTGATTGGAGCGCTTGGCTGGATTATAGTGTCGCCTATCCAGACAATTACAACTCTTTTCTTCAAAAATCCGTAGGCCTGCTATATCCATGAACATTTCAACGAACCCGCTAATGATTGGTCGTTGCTGAATTTTGTAATTTCATGTCTGTGTTTTCTGTAGGATAATGTAAATCCATTTTATAAAAAAATTTCAAAAATTTCTCAAGAACAATTGTATGCTAATTGTGACATTTTTAAACCAACGTATTTTTGCAATGTTGATATTTTAATATGACATCTGTGCGTGAAGTTTTATTGCGCTCAATTTTTTATATTTCCTGAATTTCATATTTTTTCGTATAATGTTGCCAAAACTCCTACGGTAGGCCTACTTCGTTTTTCTCGGAATTTTCCAAAATGAAGATAAGCTAAGATAATTCTCAGGCGACGAATTGTAGTTGTAATTAAAATGATGCAATTCTCAGGTATGCATTATGCAATTGCCATGCTGTAGTCGATTTTTATTAATAAAGCGTGCTGAAAGTCAGTTTTTCACAATTATTCTTTGCTACTGACTTCCTTAAGTTATCTTATCGTACACATGACCGCACATTTAAGACGCTAACAAAAGCGTGCACGCCTGCACGGCGAACCTACGGTCCACGTATCCAACTGTTCTCTTAGCATACGAGGTTTGTGAAATAAAAATGAAGTCAGCACAACCCTTTTATTGCAAATAACTCTCCTATGATCTAGCTAGCAATCTGCCATCGAAAACGCCTATAACAGTATGAGCCTAAGGAAACGCAATATTCTTGGTGCTATACTCAATCACTCGCTTCAAAGGTTAGTGATGCAAGTAAGTTAAAGCAGAGAAAATCAAAATTACTGTGATATTAAAAAATACAAAAACGCCCGGATGATTCTATCACTTCTCGATTTCATTCATCGTCTACAGTCGCCAATAATTACTGCACATGTGGTAAATGACTGTCTCGGTTTTTTAATTGAATGTAGCGCCAATGTGTTTGTTTTCCTCATGCGGCTCTGTGTGGCGCCGAGAACTTTCGGAGATTTACATTAGGTTTACATTTCAATTTTTACACATTTCTGCCGAAACTGTGCCCATAACAGAGCACCTGCCAATCTCCGGGAGCTCTTTACTTTGACTTCGGCCTGCTCCTGTCGCTGATCTCTGCGCTCGGCCTCTAGAGGTGACTTTGTGGTTCCGTATGCTCGCTCTACCACTAGACAGCGTCGGGATTTCTCGATCATGGGTCGTTCTCTTTGGAATAGTCTCCCCTCTTACCTGCGTTCTCTTCCGCGAGACTTTCCTGGCACTTTTATAAACTACTTAAGAATTTTCTTTTCGACCGGGCCTGGGTCGGGAGCACCTCTGAGTAGTAGGCCGAATCTTGAAGAGGCGCTATATAAATTTCATAGATAGATAACGTCTTGCGCTTGTGATCAATGTCAGCATGTTGTGGCAATTTACCCCAAGTGGAACAAGACATTTTAACTAGAAAAACTCTAATAGCGTTTAGATAGTGCCTTGCCTATTTTTATGAGATATCCATCTAGCTTCATTTCCGCGCTGACATGGTCCTTCTATTCCTTATTTGACAAGGCCTAAATAGGCCTACAAGGGTTTTAAAGCCCGTTTGCTACCGGCTCAAGTCTTCTTAGGCTGCTTATAAAACAGTTAAAGTATAATCACTTATTAATCTGCATGTCTTTCCAGTCGGCACGTGCGGCCCAACGCCTGAACCGCCAACACCTTCACCAGCAACTGAGCCGCCAACTCCTTCGCCAGCAACACCTTCGCCAGCAACTGAGGCGCCAACACCTCCTGCACAGAGGCGCGTTTACCAGTAGGCGAATTAGGCGCGCGCCTAGGGCCCCCAAATCTTGAAGGGGGCCCCAAACGAATGAAAATATTTTTAAATAATAAAAGATAACATTTTAAAATTTAGATTATTTTAAATATATTTGTTTATATTTTGTACAGCTTGGCATTCACATAATTTCGTAAAAGGAATTATTATTGTAATTGTAAAAGTATATTTTGTCTCATTTATAATTGCTTTGTTCATTTGGGCAGCAATTGGGCTAATAGTTCATTTTTGTGTAAAATAACATCAAACTTATTATCAACAAACAAAAACCAGCGTCTGCTGCAGTTTAAGCCTAGGCCTACGTGTGGAAACCTTTAGTCTGATAGCCTAATTCCGTCATGTTATAGGCTAATGTTTAAAACTTTTATTAGTATTGATAACCGGTAAGTAATAGTAATCGAAATTTTAGTGATATTAAATATTTATTCAAATCTGATGCAATGAAACGTTGCTAATTTTCTGGAGCTGCAAAACGAAATAAGATAGCTCTAATGACAATATTTTGGAATTAGTTGCAATCAATCAATCAATTTTCGTTTATCAAAATTAGTTGATAACAACGCAACTTATACTAGGCCCTAAATGCTGCAAAGAATAAATGCCACCAGCAAATTTCTGCACGATCAAAGGCCATGTTTGTCGCATTTGAATTATTTAATTCTTTAATTATTTAACAATTATGCTCAAAACATCAGAGAAAATTCCCCCAAAATAGTGACGGAGGCAAAACAGAAACTTGGTATTGAAAGCGATTATGACATTGCATATGAAGACGAACAGCCGCAGAAAGCGTCAAAGAAAAAACGTAGCCTGCTTTGTTTTTTGACAAAACTGCCAAGAATGACTTCATATTGAGAGGCCGAGAAAAATTAATTGTTGGCACCTTTGTGTGACAAAAACGGCTTCAAGTTCAACTTAGTTTGTTTTTGCACATTATAGGCTAAACACCACCAGAGTTTCAGACTTCGAAGTTTAGAAGGGCCCCAAAATGTTTGCGCCTAGGACCCCGTTTTCTGTAAACGCGCCTCTGCTCCTGCACCACCTGCTCCGTCTTGCAGTGGACGATCTGGCGAAACTGGACCTTTGTGCATTACTTCATGTAGTGGTCGGGCCAATGGATATTACCAGTCGTGTAAGGGATGTCAGGTCTATGTTGCATGTTCCAATGGACTTTTGAGCGACGACCGCCCATGCGCTTCTCGTAGCCTGTACTGAGATGACATGGTGAAACGCTGCGAGCTTAAAAGTACAACCTGTAAGGAATGCAACAAATGAAAAGCCAGCCTACAGTACCTGATAAAGAACAAACACTACATATAAGAGTACTTCCGATTTAACAATAACAACGAATCGTAGTAGTAGTAGTACTAGTAGTAGTAGTAGTAGTAGTAGTAGTAGTAGTAGTAGTAGTAGTAGTAGTAGTAGTAGTAGTAGTAGTAGTAGTAGTAGTAGTAGTAGTAGTAGTAGTAGTAGTAGTAGTAGTAGTAGTAGTAGTAGTAGTAGTAGTAGTAGTAGTAGTAGTAGTAGTAGTAGTAGTAGTAGTAGTAGTAGTAGTAGTAGTAGTAGTAGTAGTAGTAGTAGTAGTAGTAGTAGTAGTAGTAGTAGTAGTAGTAGTAGTAGTAGTAGTAGTAGTAGTAGCATGCCTATTCCGCGCAGAGCATTTGCGCGCTAGTTCGCAAAATATATCTTCTGAATTACCAACCAATCATATCGCTTAACTGCGCTAAATGGTCTAGACTCTAGAGGTCAAGGATCACTGTGCTTTAGCCTAAATCTGACAAAATCATTGAGATAATGGTCGATTTTTAGTGAAAATAATGGGGGCATATAACGTATAAGTCGATTTATACTGTTTTGCATTTTCGTGTAGTACGCTGTATAATCTACTTAGGCCTATGTGCCAAATATTAAGCTTACAGCTAAAATCAGTCTAGAAATATTTCTATTAATATTATTTGTGAATATACATGTAGGTTCTGCGACATAATTCTGATTTTGTCAGATTGCATCACTTATAAAGATGAAAAGTAAAATATTATAAGCGGTATTACACCAGTAGAACTGAATGAAAGACATTGCTTATCCTAATGGTATTTTTGGCAAGAAATGTGTCAATTATTTGAAAACACTGTGTTATTTCACAAACGATCGAATTTGGGAGATTGTAGGTAATTAAACCACCCTTTCTTAATGCTCTGATGCCAATGCGCTTTTCGCAAACGTTAGAACTTAGCATTCGATACTTTGTAATAACTTTTTATTATTAGAAGATGATTTTTAAAATGATGTTAAATATTTCAGCTGTGTCATTATTTGCCTTCATACTATGGACTTCGAGACGTGTTTAAAATTCCTTTGTTGGACAGTCTCCATTAGGTTAATTTTGGAATGTGAAAAGTTGGTTTGGTCCCATCAAGCCCCTACAATTCTATCATGATCTTCGTCGCCTTAGATTTCGACGAATTAATGCTTCAGATAATCGGAATTGTAACCACGATTGTATGCAGTTAACATTGGTGGAAACTTATATAGTGCTCCAGACTGCTCCTACGAGAGAGTCCAGGCACAATCCACTGTTCTCAGTGCGACTGAATAATGTTTTGATAGACAGATGAACATAATAGACGAATAGATAGACGAACAGCAGTGATGGGTAAAATATTTAAAAAAAGTAATTCGAAAATACATATAAAATATTTTTCGAAAGTATTTTGAAAATAAAAACAAAAAAACAAAATAGTATTTTCTATTTTGAAAATTGAAATCTACTTTCAAAATACTATTGTGCCCACCACTGACGAGCAGATAGATGGACAACATAACAGAAGGACATAGACGAAAATAACCGGGAAAATAATGAGCAATTTAGTTTAAACTCTGATAACTGTTCTTGTCGCATGCTTCGCTCTGGCAGCGTATCGTATCGTATCTATAGATTATATAGCGCCTATCGCAGAATAACTATTCAGAGGCGCTTTCAGCAGGGCAACCCCGGGGGAAAGGAAACGCCATTCCAAATAAAGGGACCTATCACATCAAAAGTCCTAGTCCTTGGAACAAAAATATCAATACGATCAACAGGGAGCAAGGAGCGAGATGAAGATGCGGATAAAAGCTTTCGCACATAGTCCGAGAGGTATTTGGGGGCCTTCCCAGCTGCACTTTGGAGACCAGAAAGAAAATCTTGAAATGTAATGTAATGTAACAAGACATTTATATAGCGCCACTTTAGAGTCTCACAGAAGCGCTCAACACGTGGCCATCAAAGTGGAAGCGCGCAGTGATAGGAAGCCAGTGCAAGACTTACAGCATACATGTAGAGATATGCGCAAACGAGAGAGTCGGGCTATGAGCCTAGCTGAAGCATTTAAGACCGATTGAAGGGGAAGACGCTGTTTTCCGGAGGCCCATTAAAAGTGAGTTACAGTAGTAATATTTTCCGTTTAACGACAATGTGTAATAAGAAAGATCATTAACGTTGCCCTCCTTCTTCATTCAGGCTCTGGCCTGGCACTGCCTGGCACTAGAGCACGGACGTGAAGTGGCGGAGTTTTCGCTCTGGTCATGTATTTCTACCCTTCATATTATTGTTCCCTCTTGATTTGCATAGTTAGCTTCGACTTCGGATTACACACTTACCAACTATATTGGCCAAGCTGCTGTTTTGTCGCTCTGTCATTCTAAGATAAAACAACACTCTCGGTTACATACTGATAAAGACTGACAGTGCATTTTGCTAATTTATTTTAAGCCTTTAATAAACAGTCTGTTCAAAAACACCTTGTTGCTGCTACTGATATCGTAGCGTACATGCCGCTATTCTGCGTTTCCGAAGTTAAGTTTAAGACTTTCTTCTTCTTCTTCTTCTTCTTCTTCTTCTTCTTCTTCTTCTTCTTCTTCTTCTTCTTCTTCTTCTTCTTCTTCTTCTTCTTCTTCTTCTTCTTCTTCTTCTTCTTCTTCTTCTTCTTCTTCTTCTTCTTCTTCTTCTTCTTCTTCTTCTTCTTCTTCTTCTTCTTCTTCTTCTTCTTCTTCTTCTTCTTCTTCTTCTTCTTCTTCTTCTTCTTCTTCTTCTTCTTCTTCTTCTTCTTCTTCTTCTTCTTCTTCTTCTTCTTCTTCTTCTTCTTCTTCTTCTTCTTCTTCTTCTTCTTCTTCTTCTTCTTCTTCTTCTTCTTCTTCTTCTTCTTCTTCTTCTTCTTCTTCTTCTTCTTCTTCTTCTTCTTCTTCTTCTTTTCTTCTTCTTCTTCTTCTTCTTCTTCTTCTTCTTCTTCTTCTTCTTCTTCTTCTTCTTCTTCTTCTTCTTCTTCTTCTTCTTCTTCTTCTTCTTCTTCTTCTTCTTCTTCTTCTTCTTCTTCTTCTTCTTCTTCTTCTTCTTCTTCTTCTTCTTCTTCTTCTTCTTCTTCTTCTTCTTCTTCTTCTTCTTCTTCTTCTTCTTCTTCTTCTTCTTCTTCTTCTTATTTCCATCACTTCTTCATTTGTTATATGTTCTGTCCAGCTGATTTTTTCCATTCTTTTTCATGTCCACATTTCGAAAGCTTCCAATCTTCTTATATCCGCTTTTCTCATTGTCCAAGTCTCTGATCCATACAGCACCACACTCAGAGGCGAAAATCTATACATAACTTTGGGGGGGACAGAGTACCTACGAGGGCCGGATTTTGGGGGGGACAGCAGGGCTTAAGTCAAAACTTTGGGGGGGACTGTCCCCCTCTGTCCCCCTCATGATTTACGCCACTGACCACACTTCATACTAGAGTCTTTATCATTCTTATCTTCAGATTCCTGTTTTTCAGACGAATGTTCCTAATTTTGTAGAAAGCTAAACCATATTAATTCGAAAACATCGACCTCAGGTTCATCTCAAGTGATTGTAGAGGTCAGATTGGCTGGCCTAAGTTGCTCCAGATCCATTTTGATATGCACTTAATGCCCCGAACAAGTAAAATACAATACAATGTGCAATGCAACTGTATAATAATTCTTATTATATTGCCCTCCTTCCAAAGTTCAAGGTGCATACATGTACATGACTATTTTACAGAACATCGATGGTGTCGAGTAACTGTGCGTAAAGGACTTGCTCAGGTCCTCACAGTGACCGCCTGAGTGGGGGCTCGAACCTGCCTACTCTCCGCATTACAGGCCGAGCGCTCTATCCATAATGCTTTTGTGCCTCAATTCCCACCCCACTTGTAGGAATGCTTAAGGCGTTACTAGATGTTCGCATCCTGTATGAAAACTCTTGGAAAATTAATTTCGGAAAAGATTTTTATGATATCAATACGAATGCATAATAGAAGGAAGTAGTAGCGATATGATATTTTCACATAACATTCTCCTGCGAATTTTGAGGTCAACGCAGCTATTTTCAGCTCAAATTGTTGTTTCGTTTCCGAGATATGGACATTTTAAGCTTATATATGCTTATCTTCAATTCCGTTAGAAATCACGCCTCTTGACGTACCACGTGATACGAATGCTAAATATGCAAATTAGGCGGATTCGCCTGGCATTTCTCTTGACGGACAGCGCTTTTCTGCGACAAGCCAAGGCACGTAAGTAACCCGAAGGAGGAGCTAACTATAGATCAAGCGGGAACGATTATAAGGGTAGAAATACACGACCAGGGCGAAGCTACGAAAATGCACGAAAGCATGACAGCAAAAGCAGGTCAACGCCCTGAAAAACAATTTCTATAAAATACATGACGACGTCAGCGATATAGAAGGGTAGAAATACACAAAAACTTGGGGGAACCAGGGTGAAGCCCTGAAAAATTGGAGAACTCGGCAGATGTCGCCTCTTGGCAACGCTCAATGTCCACACTCTTACCGCAGCCTACTCTTTTATTGTATTTGATAAGTCACCTCGGAATATAGCGCAGCCGCAATAAATCACGCATAAAGGAAAACCCGGGCGAAACCGGGTATGAACTTTAATTCATATACAGTTGAGCAATAAAAATATAGATGTCATTTATTTCAGCAATCTCCACATTACACTGTATTTGAAATTAAATGACATCCAAAATGGTCCGACAGTCTTCGTGGGGGGGGGGATTATTTTAATCAGGGCATACTCTCTTCAGGGAGACTACATCGTGACATAGTCCTTAGCCTCCGGCGGCCTTATTCCACTTTTTGGCGGTCCCTTTAATTCTTTCTTTTCTCTCTCATTCATTCCTCAATTAATGGTAATTCATGCAAGCGAGTTGACCAAAATAGTTACTAAGTAAACAGTTGTGATTATTTACTTAGTTTTTCGAGCCTATTATGCGCTGTGTATTGGCAACTTAGTAGCTGTACAAGTAGCCTATCATATTCCACATCTCTTGACAACCCTGTGACATGATGCAGCGCTCATGAATTAGCTGGTATACCTGCGCTTATCTTTGAAGTAGAATTTCATAAATTTGAAGTTAACGATTTTTATGATTTTCGATTTCACATAACGGTGTTACTGAACACCGATGGCCCTAGTGAGCCTCTGCCGCCCTTAGCGCTAAATTAAATGTAACAGAAATCTTGGCCTAGATTGTGGAGGCTTCCAGAAATCGGTGGCCTTGCCTGTTCGGCTGGACACTTACAACATACGTAAGACCGCCAGTGCACATAATTTATTATTGTTGGGTCAATTGATACGAATAAAAACGCTGTAGACAAAAGTACGGATCATTATTTAAAGCTTATAAAACGTGTGATACAATTACAACCAATTCGGATACAATATAATACATTATCCTGACAGTTAGCTTCATTTAAGATCGTAAAAATGCGAACGGGGATAAATATTCTCTTCACGAGAGGTGCAACCATTGGCCTAAGAGGCATCGTGTATGGTTTATGGTAGTAGTCTGTCGAGAATGTCGGCATGCAAGGAGTGTCATCTCAACTACAGTTCAACTCATGAAATTAAGTCTTCTAGGAAAGATTCGTATTTCATCTGGCAAGATAAGAGTTGCACGTGCTTTACGAATACACTACAGTGAAGATCGATAATATATATACTGGGCTGTGTGCTCTTGTGTATAACTTCAGATTCGAGAGGACATTTTGAAGAGGACCATTCGGCTAACACTTATTTCGCCAATCGGAAAAACCTCTTGACTAAGCACCGCGTCGCACTCATTTGTCTAGGTCACCCGACGAGGCCGTTTTCAAAATTAATCCTTGGGCTGATCAGCTGGTGAATTAAACATTTCCTTCGACTATATTCTGTTTGCTGATCTGGTAAGAACAGATAAGGTAATCACAGCAGATAGTGACATTAAAAAATTCCTATGGTGTATGTTGATAGAAATTTTGGTCCTCCTGTATGTCTACGTATACACAATCAAAAGGGCTGAGTCATGTAGGCCTAAACATAGTTCGAGGCATTGGCTTAATGTAAAGCAAGAAGTAAAACTCCAGACAAACTCAGGCGAACGTTGTCATCTGTATATTGAACGGCCACGCCCTCCTGTGCTCGGCATCGTGCATGCCATGTTTTGCCGAAAACCGAGAGGTTTGCGAAGCTATATCCACCGATTCCTCCAGGGTCGTTGGAGCGTGCACAGCTATTTTGCACTTTGTAGTTTGGGTCGTGGTCTTATTCCGGTTTATTTCTAAACGGAAGGTAGGCTATGGCTTCATGGTCTATAATCTCTAGTGCCAGCAAGAGAATTTGTAGCACATGTTATATGTTTTAAATCAGAATGTGATGCCATCAGCGAAGTAGCCTATAGGCTCACACATCGATAAGACTTTTCATTTCTCATGCAGGGCTGCACTCAGCCATGCCGCTAAGCATCGTTGGCTCCTTGTTGTTGTGTTCATATAAGTGCCACAAAGCGAACTGGACGTTGATGACATATGACAATCCAGTTTCACAACACTATCGACCTGCGAAGCTTCGATATTCGATTTCAAAACGAATCGGACGGCAGTGTTAGATTCGAAAATAACGTCTGATTCGAAGCACTTTCGAATCATAACTTATCAAAAGGAAATGTGATGTTAACTTTTAACGCGCTTTGTTGTAAACTAATTGTTTTAATTGCTCACTGCGCGTGGATTATTGAATTGATTCGTGCAACGCGGCACGCGACTACATTTTAGCCTAGGGCCCTAGGCCTAACCCATTAGCGTCTGCGACTGCCGCACCAGGACCGCATGCAACATCCAAATGGCCAGTGAACTGACACCTTGCTGGCGTAGGTTAGAAATGCAATTGGACAACATTTCGTCGTGTGACACATTCTCCATTTTGGCCGTCAGTGCGGTAATGTCCAAAGATCTTTGGTAACGTCTGCATTCTGCAAGTTGCTGTAAAAACCTGTAAAGTTATTATATAGGCCTACTTATCATAGACCGGTTAATGTATCATCACAAGCTTGCTGTGTTGCTGTGGCACGCCTATGCCACAGCAACATCGATTCGAGTTCGAACTTTTACCCCCGATTCAAGATTCGATATGACTGAAAATTTGTTATCCGCAGGTCCCTGCATTCTAATATGTTGTAGTTCACTGCTGCTAAGTTTGCGCTAAGGAATATTTATGCGTTTATCTTACAAAATTTATTGTTTTGATGGTAATTTCTTCGCATATCATCCTGACCTACGTACCTGTATGAGGGGATGGGCTTCATGAAATGCCGTCGAATTTTGAAACTTCTGGCCTGCCTATCCCGTTGACAGCCGGGTTATTTTCGCCTCGGTAGCGGATGATGCGACACAAATCTTTGGAGTGACCTCGACCTTTAATTACTTCGATGTACGGACAGGTGGGCGACAAATGCCTGTTCTGCGTGCACCCGGCGGCTCGAAAGATAGTAGGATGTGCGTGATTTACCGAGAAATCGCTGAGTGATGGTGTTATCGTGTACCAGTGGTGCTGCCGCCTATCGTCGCTCCACACTATCGTAATCGTAATCTCAAGATTTCTATAGCGCCCAAATAGTTGGAACCAGCTTAATTGAAGGCGCTCAGTCTAAACAAAATCGACAGGCAGAAGGGTCAAAATCGGTTCTAGTTCAGGTTTCAAAGAGTCAGACAGGCTACGGTGGATGGCGCTTAGAATTGAAGCGGACAGTGAGGTAAGGGATTGGCCAGGGGTGCAAAAAACCAAACTTTTTTCAAAATGAAAAGTTGGTTTTTTGGTTTTTTATGGTTTTTTGGTTTTTTGGTTTTTGTTTTAAGATTTTCCTATTTCGGATCATAAAATTCATAAAATGGCATAATACTGTGGCGGAAATGATGCCGTCGGGCGGGACTCCGGTATCTTCGGTCACCAGGATAGCTCTTCGGAGTCTTCCCTCTTCTTCGTTCGTCCGCTGAGCTCGGCCTTTCCCGTCGGGCAAAGGACTTAAAGGTGCCACCGACGATGCCAACACTAGGTTAACTAGGAAGACGGCAACGACACGGATCAACACAGCAGATTGTTTTATTAATGTCGAACTTCTTAACACACTACAACACTTTACTGACCTTAAACACTACTCCCTCTAACTGACTTTGACTGCCTCTAACTGCCCTCTAACCGCCTCTAACTGCCCTCTAACCGCCTCTAACTGCCTTCTACACGTAGACCTGGGAGTCGACCCCAATAAGTCGACCCCAGTCGACTTGGGCATCCCAAGTCGAGTCGAGTCGTTTCTGCCTAGCGCAACTGACCCCCGAGTCGAATTTGTCCAGAAAAGTGACCTCAAGTTGTTTTCTCCACAAGTCGACTTAAACCGACTTGAGACACAATTAAATCTAAATTTATCATATCACACTAATGATCGTGGGGTCACGGCAGAATTTAAGCAGTTTTGTAGTGCTTTTGCAAAAATTAATGAAGCATGTTCTAACTTCTACGGTCTATACCGCGTAGCCTACTTAGGCTGCGGTTGAATTTTGTATTATCGACACCGGTTGCGGCGGTTGTGCTAAACAGTTACTTGTTTTGTTTATAGGTGTCGATTTATCTATATCATTTGTTATTCTATGTTAAAGCGTCACACGTACGTTTCATAAAAATGGCGAATCGAAATGTTAATAAAAATGTTAGCACGTCTACCTTATCGAGAGCTAAACGCGCGCAAATCAATGAACTTTTAGGCAGTAGGATGGTACGCATGCATTGCTATTTGATACGTTAGGGGTTAGTGTCCAAATAATAATATTATGAAAACAGAATTAAAATGTATCATTATAACAAGCCATTCAGTGCAACCAGTCCGCGGTCCGCCACAGATTCTTCTGCTAACCCATTAGGCCTAGAGCATTACAAAACTTTTCAAGCACAAAAACACACTGCTTAAAATAGGCCTAATAAACTTTGACCAATTTTATTCATCAGGTGTTGAGGTGTCATTACTAATTAGTATATGAAATTAATGCTTGCCAGGCAAATTGGCATGACATTTTTGTATTATTAGACGTACTTAATCGTTATTACCACGTCAGAAGTCGACTTTAAGTCGGAAGTTAGTTGTTTTTCTGCCAAGTCGGATCAAGTCGTTTTGGCTCCAAGTTGTCGACTTCAAGTCGACCTCAAGTCACTTTAGGGTCAAGTGGGGTCAGATTGGCTGACCAAAGTGACTCCCAGGTCTATCTACACGCAACAGGCGTCTCTAACTGCCTCCTACACGCAACAGGCGTCTCTATTTATAGGTTCAGAGGACGACAAATTGTCCGTTACTAAGGCAAAGGCTCGCTACTAAGGCAAAGGCTCGTTACTAAGGCAAAGGCCCGTTACTAAGGCAAAGGCTCGTTACTAAGGCAAAGGCCCGTTACTAAGGCAAAGGCTCGCTACTAAGGCAAAGGCTCGTTACTAAGGCAAAGGCCCGTTACTAAGGTAAAGGCTCGTTACTAAGGCAAAGGCTCGTTACTAAGGCAAATGTCCGTTGCAAATCACGCGCGCAGGCAAAAGTTCATGCGCCTTTCCAAATAATGCTACAATACCATTCAAATTAATCAGATGCATATAAATGAAATTAATTAACTAGAACAGTAG
This sequence comes from Aporrectodea caliginosa, assembly GCA_020284085.1. Classification (NCBI taxonomy): domain Eukaryota; kingdom Metazoa; phylum Annelida; class Clitellata; order Crassiclitellata; family Lumbricidae; genus Aporrectodea; species Aporrectodea caliginosa. The sequence continues at coordinate 140,033 of JACEVL010002166.1, forward strand.
AACCGTAGAATGTCATAAAACTAAGTTTACAAAGACCATACAACAATTGCCAAGAGATTTGAAGAGACGCCATTTTTGGCAATTATAATTTCAAAATTTGTAAAAAACCAAAAAACCAAAATTTGCGATTTATTTGGTTTTTTGAAAAAACCAAAAAAAACCAAAAACCAAAAAACCAAGCCTTTAACAGCCCTGGGAATGGCTCAGGATATGATTTGTGAAAGTGCAGTGTTTTCGGCTTTGAGTAAAAGGCATGTGGAGATATAGCAAGAGGCGAGGTTTTTGTGAGTTCGTAGGATGGATCAGATAGGATATTTGGCGTAATTCTGGCGGCAGTTTGTTTCAGAGAGGTGGAACAGCTATGACTGGGAGGATTTCCAAATTTTAGTGATGATGTGATGGAAGGGCGGAAAGTGTTAAGGCGGAAGAGGAGCGGGTTGAGCGAAGTGGTTGAATTGTGAATAACTCTCGAAGTTAGGAGGGCTGGGACTATTGACGTGAGTGATGGAAGTTTATACTCTGTTCAGGTATTTTTAAGCCAGAGGAGTGACGTAAGGATGGGAGTGATGTGATGGGGTTTGGGAAGAACAGGACGCTGAGGCCATAGGAACTTGGGAATTTTATTGACGGCACGAGCGAGGACATTCTGGATGGTTGAATGAAGACGGTTTATTTGGGTGGTGTCTATTTGCTTATATCGACGCAGCTTAGTCCAGATACCCGGAACATGATGTTACCTGTGAATTGGTTAGGAATTCGTTGGTTGGCGTCCACGTGTGCGGGGCCTGCCCTATTCCAAATGGCGCCCCAGGCAATGCATACATTTGTCGCCCTCTAACTCCACTCCACGATTCACTCCACGTCACAGCCCAATCAGGAACAGTTCCGGAACCAGCCAGAATGTTACGCTCAACTGAGTTAAATTTTTTTATTATTAGGATTTTTCATTAGTACAGTCAACCCTGGATAATTCGAATTTTTTTAAATGGTGACGAGTAAAAACACTTCGAATTACAAAAAATTGGAATTACCGAAAAAGAAAACTTTATTTGTTACAAAGAATTTTTTTGAAGTAATCAGAAATGTTCACTGTAATATAAAAAATGGCTAAAAATGAAAACATAAAACTGCTAAAACATATACTGATGCCCCCTAGATTTTGGCTCCCCAGCCAACTGCTTGCTTTGTCTGCGCCCAGTGGCGCAACGAAGGGTTTCAGCGCCCGGGGGCAAGAGTTGATGACTGCGCCACTTTTTAATTTTGTTGTTGATTTTTAACCGTTCTTATCATAGTATTGTGACTATTGTGTAACACTGAAGGCTTGTTGTGCGCCCCTTTGTGCTGCGCCAGGGGGTGGTTGCCCCCTCTGCCCCCCCTTCGTTACGCCACTGCCTGTGCCTAAGGCCGGCACTGCATGTGTGACTCGCGAAGGATCTCGCTTTATCAAGTCATTGAAAAATGAGCAGAGTCGATGCCATGGTCACTATAGAAAACCGTTTATGGCCTAAATTTACATTTATCTAGAATAAGGTAAGAGACCGATGGCCTCACCATAATACCGCGACTTAATTTCTAGATACTTAATATATCACCATTTTGCACTTTTAACACCTTTCGCGTAGTCATAGTCAGAGACGTTATATCTAGGTTTGCAAAGGTTTATTGATGTTTATGTTACACGTTTTGCTCAGTGTGACACCGTCGCCGATTGGTTAAAACACCGGACTTGCAACGCGGAGAGTACGAGTTGGAACTTTCGCTGACATGGTCACTGTGTAAAGACCACTCTCTTGAGGAAGTCTTCACTCACAATGGCTCGACGTAACATGTTCTGTCGTATGACCGTGTGTGCACTTCTGAAATTTTGAAGGTGGGCAATATAAAATATGCAGTGGTATTATATTGTATGGTAGACGAGTAACATTGATGTAACCAAGTACATATTGTATGCGAATTCGTTTGCCACTTACCGTAACGACACTTTAAAGAATCTGCACGTAGTATTAATATATCTTCACACCAATCGAACTGATCCGCTGACTGTTGACACAACTCGACATATTTATAACAATGCAGTGGCGCAGGTCGCATGTCTTATCCATAAGATGGATAACAAATTAATCTTTTCAAGTTAAAGACTCGTAAACTATCCAATTGCATAGCCTACCTATAAATCTATGCACGTAAGTAAACTATCCAATTGTATGCTTATAAATCTAAACGCAAAGGTCTTATAAAAGACGCCAAAGGCGAAAGAGCTGCGTGACAACGCTTGCCGAGAGCGAGTAGAACTTGCTTGTTCCGTATTTACGTGTTAGTCGCTGCAGAAAACGAAATCTGAGAAATCATATGAGAAATAGCTCGACCAAACAGGAGGGCATGAAGAGGGCAGGTATGGTGGATTGAAATCTTTTAACAGCAGGATTCGGTGTCATACTAAATGGAAATTTGATGCTAGAATAATATTTTCTATGACTTTTGACTCGTTGATATGCAGGATTTTAAATGAGACCAGTAGCGTAGTTTTTTTCTGTATTTCGCATATCAATGCATAAAACAACTCAGCAATTTATTGGGTGGGGAGGTTGAACCCGTAAACCCCTTAAATACGCCGATGAATGAGATTATAATAAATGCATCGCAATAATGTGATAACGCAGTAATATTATCTCCTATATAATGCTGAAAGTTTGTCCTTCCGTTTGTTTGTTTGTTTGTCCATCCCACTAAAGGCTCAGAAACGGAAAGCTTTAGCGATTTGAAAAGTTTTACAGAAGTTCTTACGCGAATTTGTAGGTCAACGCGACTATTTTCAGCTCGCAATTTACTTTAAATGCCGATATATGGACATTCGATATTTCGAAGTGGTGACTACCGTTGCAAAATTACTCCACCATTTCTGATTTCTCTTGTCATACGGTACACGGCTTCCTAAATTGAGCATTCACACGGCATTTTGGGACTTCTCCGACAAGCCAAAGACGTCATCTAGCTACATTGATAAGAGCTGCGAATGTTGCGTCTAATCATGGACTTCTGTATAATAGCTAGTCAGCTATTATAACGACGTCTATGGTCTAATCATGCGCCTCTGTGCTATTACAGAGAGCGTGAGGATCGCGGCTTATTTCATAAATTTAAATATAATAGCACGGTCTTTGCACGGGGATCCTATATGGCGTGGATTCAAACGGGCGAGCGGTGGTGAAGTATTGGAACTCATCCGATCAATTCCTTTGAAAAATGAGTAGGATCGAGGTTATAATCATTCGCTCGATGTACGAAAAAAGCGAACGTTTTCATTTTACATTTTCAAATCCTGCGGGGACGATATAGGCCTATAGGATAGAGCAAATTCAAATACATGGGCATACCCTGTGAGTACCAGCCAAAGTTATAACCACGCAAATCAAGCGGGAACGAAAGCCTATATGAAGGTAGAGATCAATCAATCAATATTCGTTTTATCCTGAAACCAAGCTGTCACAGACGCAACTTGTTACAGGCAGTAAACAGCTAATGTCATGAACAAGGAAAAATCAGGTATCTTTCCTACTAAGGTACTATGGGAGAAGCAGATACTTATGAAAATTTCAGAATATGCCCTTATAAAGAACCCGTGAAATAAAGTTCCGATTGTCTTTGGGCAGTGGAGTGAATTTATGTGGTCTGGTTCGTAGGTTGTGACTATTTTGTTTCGGAGGAGATAGGAGGCACGGGAGTACGTGATTTGTATTCGACAGTAATGCTGTGAAAAGATGGTCATCTGCTATGTCGGCCATTAGACTGGCATTCATAATGAATGAATGAATGAATGAATGAATGAATGAATGAATGAATGAATGAATGAATGAATTGAAGGAATTGGGAGGGAGGAAACGACCACGCTTCATCCGTCGGATTAGGCTCTCAATCCTGTCCCTGTCCGTGGAGCTTGTATATTCCCACCATGCAGGGGATGCGTACATCAGGTACGCTATTGTTGTAGCCCTAGCTACGTCATGTAGAGCTGTAGGAGGGAGTCCATGGGATTGATGTATTCTGAGAGCATATAAGGAGGAGGCGCAGGTTGCAAGGACTTCATCCAGATGGGAGTCCACCTTTAAGTGACACCCAGAATTCGCATTGTATCAACTCTTTCTGCTCCTGGAATTAATTTTCGGATAATGGGGCCTTTTAAACGTTTTCTTTTAACCAGCTTTTTTGATGGGTTAAGTCTGAGGTTGTTGACCGTGGCCCATTTCTCTATATGCCTGAACTCTTCTCTACCGTGTGGATACTGGAGGATCCAACAAGTAAATAAGTATCGTCCGCATATTTCATTAATATATTGAAGTTGTACACAGGATGCAAGTCAGATGCTGCGACTATGTAGGACGAAGGGTCTACCCCAAAGCCTTGTACAACACTGGCAGTAATAAAGGCCATCTCTGACACCTCGTTCGCGTAACTGGTTATATTCCCTCTATCTTTAAAGTACCTTATGAGACAATTGTATATGGTCCGGAATAATATTCAACTTTCTAAGTTTCTTAGCCAATGAGGAGTCTCGTATAGTGTCGAATGCTTTCGAATAGTTCATTGAGATAATAGCTAGCCTACATAATTGTTAGTCTGCAACAAGTCGGTTATATGCTGTAGGAGAGTGATAAGGGCTGCAGTTGTAGAGCCTGTGGGTTGTTACCTGTTGTTACCCGGGTAACAACATCTAGTTATCAGATAGTGATGCTTAGCTGTGACATTTGTGAACATTTTTCACAGAAGAACTACGTCTATTAGGGACAAATTTAACTTCCTTGAATGTGCTTGTGAATAGTTCAACGAATGAACTGCTCACCAAAACTGCTCTAAAACCCCGCCTGCGCTATGCTTCTTAACAAAATCTTGTCCTTGTCTAATGTCTTTGCTGCTTGCTAGTTGCCTCCATTTGGGCTAATTAGACATGCTAATATTTTGGCTGGCGGAATTCTACTGCTAGGAAAACGTAATTTGTTCTTGGCATACCCAGTTGCATCTGACACACTTTCTATGTCTCCTAAATTATATATCAGTTTTCCTAAATGAAATAAAATCTTATTTTATGCCAGATTCAAAATGGCCAGTAGCTTAACGCGGAGCATATCTTCGCTGAAGTTTTAAACGAGCAAAAATACACTACAAAGCAGTTAAATTAGTTATAAGTGTGGATTCACTGTTTTATTTCGACTTTACAGAAAGTGCCCCGTTTTATGGCAATTTGCACGCTGCATACAGTTGCATCCGCGTGTGCAAATTATATTTCCTATAAGCCTCGAGAATTAACGGAATGAAAATTGCATAACAATTGTAAAAAGGCAAACAACCGTTAGTAAACGGACATTCACCGTAAAAATAAGGGTAACGTAAGATATAAACTGGAATTGACTGTAGAATACGGTGAATTGCCGTTTAATAAAATTGGGTGTCCCCGAAGCAGTAGTGCGAAAAAGATATCGGTCCACTAAATAAACCTGTATCAGGCCGTCCATAAATAAGAGATTTTACAGTGGCACTTGAAACTGTAAAGAACCTGCCTCCACATCTCTTGGCAAGTTTCAGGAAACTCCTATCCAAGGAAGCAGCTGTCCTGAAAGTCTATAATGACATTGTCCTTAATGCCGCCAAGAGTTATGCAACTGTCTTAATACTCCATGATTTCTTTGCTGCTTTTGACTGCATAAGTCATTGCATCCTACTCAAAGTCTTGCAACAGTTCTCGGGCATCTCTGGTACAATCGTTATGAACGCAACTCTTCTGCGGAGACTGTCTTTCGCTCTAAACTGAAAACTTACCTGTTCCAGTATACCCGTGGCTCCAAATCTTTGCTTAGGAGGTCGCCCAGTGGATCACAAACATACATGAATGTTCCATTAGCATTTATTGTCATTCTTCACCATAGGCGGCACATCCTATTAGGCACGCAGGCACAGTGCCTACTGAAAATACGGTTCCATAAGGCACGCTCCACTGCGTGCCTACCTATTTATGCGTACCTGCTTTGTTATATTTATGATTTATGATTATTTATTATGTCTGCAAACATTTTCAGTCTTATGTCAAATTCGTGAGAAGAGCATGAAATGCGTTTCTCCTGAATGTGTTGTTCGCGATAATCGACGCGATTCCTCTCGGTAGGAGCGCTAGTATGCTTTTGACCGTTGACGCAAGTTTTGCGAAGCCTTGTTTTATGTATTATCCTTGCTTTGTAGCTGTCGTCATGCCGGAAGTACTATTACTTCTATCATGTCCGCTGCAATGGCTGCATAATTATGTCACTGAGCGAGAAATTATTATCATATTCAGTTTAGCATTAGATACATTGAAGTGACTACTGACTAGTCAGGTACTGTCAGTAAGCACTATTAGACTATGACATATATTCTCTTACTTTAATAGTAAGCACCCATTTCCCTCCGTGCCTACCTAATTTTGAACTGGTTGTGCCGCCCCTGTTCTTCACGTGCATGTACTTCCGAAGTTCGTACGTGAGTAGACCATCGTAACCTTCGCTATCATCGGACTTATCGTTCTCATAGTATGAGAACGTTAAGTAATAAGTCCGATGATAGCGAAGGTTACGATGATTACGACAGCAACGGCTAATCATAACCTAATATGCGTAAGCGAATGGCATCGTAATCGTAATCTCGAAATTTCTAGAGCGCCCAAAAACCAAGTCGCGGGAACCAGCTTATTCACAGGCGATTAGTCCAAATATAATCAATAGGCGGGCGGATTAAGTCGGTTCCAGGTCAAAATCCAAATCAGGCAGGCAGATGTCTAAGGCGGATGGCGTTTAGAGTTGAAACGGCGAGGGAGATGAGGTGAAGCGGAGGAATCAGGGTAGGATTTGTGGAAAAGGAGTGTTTTCAGTTTTGAGTGAAAGATCTGTGGAGATATATCAAGTGGTGAGGTTTTGGTGAGTTCGTAGAATGGATCAGATATTTGTCGTAGGCCTAATAGTAATTCTGGCGGGAGTGTGCTCCAGAGAATCGGAACAGCTATGGAGCGATTTGCGAATTTTAATGATGAGGTAACGGAAGGGTGGGGCAGTGTTTGGGCAGAAAAGGGGCAGTTTGAGCGAAGTGGTTGGTCCTTAAACAACTGACGGAGATCGGAGGACTTTGAGTGGGAGGATTGAAGTGCGTTGTAGGTGAATGATATGACTTTAGTGTCTCTAGTAACTAGACATAGTTAAACCTTACCATCGTAGCCCGATATTAAACAACGAATATAATAATAATAATAATAATAATAATAATAATAATAATAATAATAATAATAATAATAATAATAATAATCTTTTCTTTAATAAGCGCCTGACAAACGCACTGCGCTGTACATTTACATGTTATGCAATTTAAATCTTAACTACTAACAGAACAGACAGCCTGCAATACAACGGCGCTAATAGCAGCCTACAAAGCATATCCGCCCAACGGGGGCTCGAACTCGGTACCTCTCGGTCTCTGTGCCAGATGTTATCCAATGCGCCATCGGGCCCCCCCCCCCCGATTAAGGTACGCTGTTCCTATCCTGTACGTGGTGGATTCTAATTGGTTCACCTTTGCCTCCTTTGCATCGATCCCATATAAGCGGGAACGTGAGGCACTTCATTCAATAAATACTGATACACAACGAATCAGAACTTCGTCTGAAAAAGGGAGTGGATTTCCAATAGTGACTAACTTAGTTCGCAACTCGCCTGTTGTGGTCCGTCACTCGGCAAGCTATCAGTTGCTTTATATGTCGCATCTACAGCGGTTTAGCTGAAAGAGACGAGGACGAGAAACATGAGCCGCGTCGAGGCTTTATGCCTACATCGCATCGACTTGCTCCTCGGAAGTTTGTTGGCTCTGCGAGCGGACGGGAACATTAATCATCAGTCTTTCCAGACATACGGGGCATATCCTCTATTCTGTCCACTCTCCAATAACCTGTAGGCTGGCCGCTGGTGTGTGGTCATATGTTCTTTTCAATAGAATAACCTACCCTACGGGAGGATTATTATTATTATTATTATTAAATAAATTTGTAACGGGCGCAAGGTCACACCGAAATGTGAATCTGAGGCGCGGATAGTCAGCCGCCAGGTGAAGATCAGAAGATCTCGCTTACACTACTGATCACTTCTACTTGCTTACTTACACACTTCAGTAGTGGGACAGGTCTATAAACTGTAGACTTCATGTCATCAGTACTTGCATTCATTTTATTTCCAAATTACCGTACTAAATGCAAACTTCGAGTTTAATAGCGCTGTGTAGAACGGTATAAGTATAAGCATGCTGGTTCATATCGAGTCTGCTCAAGGCCACCAGATGACTCAGCAACTGAAAAGGAAATCGCGATGATTTTTCTGTATATTGATCTCCTAATAAGGTCTGTAATTTTATTATGTGACTGTAAATTATTGATTTAATTATAACTGCGCTATAACAGTCTTAAATTAAAAAGTAATATACGAAATAGTAAATCTCCTAAAGCTTGCACAAGAAAAGCTTTCGAACAGTGCAAGGTCAACGGAGTGTGTGGTTTCACCATAAATATGAGCGCTGTTCTGTTAGCGATGGCTATGTGGCCATTCATTTCGTTGTTGTAAATTGAGTGGAAGAGTGATCGTCTGACAATTGTTTATGGACACCCAAGAAACACATTTACTGTTCAGTCTTAGCCACCCAGGTAAGGTTTTTCATTGCCAATAGCGTAACGCATTCGGCCTAATCAGATAAGTCAAGGCAATAAATTTTCTATTCGCTTACTTCAGTTAGATGTAGGCTGGTATCTTCAGAGGTGAGATACTAGGGTTGTTAACTTTTCCAGTTTGAAGAGCAGACTTGCCATGCCAAAGCAATAAAACAACCAGACTATGTTGCATATAACACTCTAACAAATTAGCGTAGATGTCACTAGACCTAGCGGCCTTGCTACGCACTGTTCACATGTGAAATTAGGTAGGCCTATATATAAGTCTAAGCACTTAACCTTCGTAGGACGAAGACATTTCACGATATACAGAGGACGGCGAGGGATAGTTTTTACCCCAAAGAAATTTTTAATATCTCAGCTCATAGGTAAGATACAATCACAAATGAAGTGTCCATTTTAATAGGTCCAAGGTCAAGGAATCGATTTATCGTAGAGGGCATAGTCTGTGAATGACTACTTTCCAAAATGGTGGCAAATATGTCCGCCGAAACACAAAAACTATATATCTCAGATCATAGGTAAGCTACGGTAACAAATGAAGTTTCGAGTTTAATGTTTTCAAGGTCAAGGAATCGATTCCTCGTAGTTGCAATAGTGTGGGATTGTTACTATCCAAAACGGCGGCCAATATGGCCGCTAAAAGAAACATATGTATATCTCAGCTCATAGGTAGTCTATAATAACAAATAAAGTCGAATTCAATATTTTCATTAATGCATACTTAAAACTACTACAAGGAATCGAATTCTCATAGTGGCAATAGTGTGGGAATGTTACCTTCCAAGATGGCGGCCAATATGGCCATCAAAACAGAAATATCTATACCTCAAATGAAGTGTCGAATTTTATGTTTTGACGTCAAGGATTCGATTTCTCGTAGTTGCAATAGCGTGCTCATATTACTCTCCAAGATGGCGGCCAAAATGGCCTCCGAAACACAACAAGATGAATGTCTCTTGTCATAGGTAAGCTACAGTGACCAATGAAGTGTCGAATTTCATGTTTTCGACATCAAGGAATCGATTTCTCATAGTAACAATAGTGTAGGAATATTACTTTTGAAAATGGCGGTCAAATTAGCCGCCAAAACAGAGATATACTTTTTTTTGCCTTGGCGGCCACATTGGCTGCCATTTTGGATTGTAATATTCCCACACTATTACCACTGCGAAATATCGATTCCTTGACCTTGAAACTATTAAAGTCGACAGTTCATTTGTCATTGTAGTCTACCTATTAGCTGAAATATACATATTTCTGTGTTTTTCCGGCCTTTTTGGCGGCCAAGATGGCCGCCACCTTGGCCGCCATCTTGGCAAGTGCACTCCTCAAAAGTATTGCAACTATTGAAATTCAAGTCCACGGTAGATTCAGTACTTTATTTTTGGTTGCAGGTTACTTATGATCTATTATCTGCGAGAAATACATGTTCACTATGAACGACGTTGAGGACGAAGAGGGGTAAATTTTTACCCCGTGACACTTTGGACTTAAAAATCTTATTCCCACAACATGACATTTTCTTGGCTTTGGTGTCAGAATATGTGATTGGCTGAAACTTGTAAACACATGGAGCGTCAAATTATGCCTGCCAACAGTTGCTCCGCAATCAGCATTCAAACACCCCTGGGGTAATTATTTACCCCTCTCCGTACTACCCACCATAGCCGTCTGACCCTTTAGATCTTCACCCTCTGCCTATCGATTGTGTTTTGATTAAAGCCCCTATGAATAAACTGGTTTCCGCGACTTCGCTTTTTTGGGCGCTGACGAAATTTTGAGATTACGATTATGGTAAACTTTGAGCAATAATCTAGAAAGCGTAGGAGGAGATTGAAATCGTTTCCCTTGTTATTGGCAGATAGTACAAGACCACTACGCTTGGCGACATAGGTGTCTACATTTAGTTTTCCAGGAACTAAATATGACCCCAATCTCCAGGGATCATCTAGGATACGAGCAGTTTTCTTTATTTCTTGTCAAAATCCATATTCCCTCTATTTTCCCCGTTTCACACTATTCTCTGGCGCCGAGCCACAATCTATTTTATGTAATTGGTTCTTTATGACGTCTTTTGTATTATTCGTTAGTTTTTTTTATTATTTATTTTGTGACCTGCGTCACAGATTAAATTACATATTTAATTTATCATTTGATTACTTATTTTAGTAATTTAGCGATTGTAAAGGTGCACATTTTAATGCCTTAGTTCATCTGGTTTCCACGACGGAAAAAGGAAAAAGGAGGAGAGCGATGCTAATCAACTGTGTTATGAAACAGTGTTGTTAAACAGCAACTAACCAATCCACCTCGGCGTTTGCTTGACTCGATAAAATTACTTTGTTCGTAATTCTTTTATTTTATGATAACGCCCTGTGATTGATTCTTTGTTGAACCCCAAATAGGAGCGACGAAGGCTGTCGTCTGCCTGGCAGCTTTCTTCCTCCAGCTGTCATTTCGCGAGTGGACGGTGAATGCGTCTACTATGCCGACCTGTGCTGACCAGAACCTGACGATCACTGCTGACAACAAGCTGGTTCTATTCATTGATGGCGTCCAAGTGACAGGCCTGCGGTGGGACAATGCCCCCGGCCACGCTGACATCACCCCACTCTTTGCCTCCGCCCGATTGGTCGCCGTCAACGGTAAGAACGCCGGCAAACACGGTGGCTTCCTCGGCTCATCAGGGACTTTTGTCACAGATGGATCGTGGAAGTGCACAGACCAATTCAACGATGGGTGGCAAGGCGTTGCTTTCGACGACTCAGCGTGGAAGGGAGCCTACGTGGTTGGTCCACATGGAATCAAACCCTGGCAAGAGGTCGAAGATATCAGTGCCGATGCTTTCTGGATCTGGGTCTCACCAGAAGAAAAATCTAATAAGGAAAAGGACGTCTACTGCAGGAAAAGTCTCGGTAAGAGTCACTTCATTTCCGTAAATGTAAATGCAACAAAACAATTATATTGCGCCTCAACCCTGATCAGAAGCGCTCCTTACATGACTACAAGTCAAATAGAAAATAACGAGTCTAAAGCAGACTTGGGTTGATTGTAATTGTAATTCAATCGTTAAAATGTATGATTTGATCGTGTTATTATAGGCATAATTGTTGTTGACTTGTGAAACGAGCGATTTGATGTAGTTTTGTAGTTGTAATATAAATAATGTAGGCCTATATACTTGTACATGTAATTTCCATGCTGTAGGCCTATTTGATGATTGTCAGTTACTTAGAACAACCTATAGCCATTTTGTCCTTTTAACTGACTTCCTAAAGTAATCTTACATTACATATACCCAAGCTCTTTAGAGGCAACAGCTGTGTACAAGGGGATCCCACAGTCAACGCATCCAACTCTTGGTAGAGTCATTTATTTTTGTCTGACTGAAAATAAGAAGCAAGTAAGACAGGAAGGTCAATTTTCATATCTTAGAAAAGTTTAGCTCACAGCAATGTGGCCAACAAAACCGTGATGAGACCAATAATATTGCTGATTTAGGCTTCCTCATGCGAGTCATCACTAGTTACAGTTTTATTATGTGAACTGGAAGGAACAGTCTTGAAAATCTTTATTTATTCTTTTCTTATGTAAAGTTTTTGTTATATATGTACGTTTATGTATATAATGTGTGCATGTATTATGTATGTGAATATTTATCTCGTGTGTATGTAGGCCTGTGTATGCGTGCATGTTTGTATAACTGTATATATGTATGTATTCATGTATATATTTATCTGGCTATCTTCAGGATGCCTCTAATATTACCTCATAGTTTGTGGTGTACAATAAAATGGTGACTGGAAATTAAGAAACGCATGAATGTGTGTAAGTATGTACGTATGCATGTATGTATATGTGTATGCATGTATGTATCTGACTAATTCAGAGGCCATAAAATTTACCTACAATATAACCGCAGAAATTGTAATATACGATTAACGATTAACGACTGATTGGAAACAAGCAAGCGAATCGGTAATCTCATGTTAAAAATAAATTTATATATCTACGCTATGACAAGTATCGGTTGTGCTTTAAGAAAGTATAATTCTGAAGCTTAAATGGAAAAAGTTATTTACTGCAAATTGTTGAGTATGCGTTATAGGGGAATAACATTTGCTATATGGGTATATTTCACAACCGCCAGCAAATTAGGGAAATTTCCGTCTTCTCCTTTGTACGGCTTACAAAAAGAGTAAAATTATAACTTTTTATTTTTAAATAGCCTACATTGTAGGGCATGAGTTAGTTATAAAAAATCATTTCTATTTTTTATATTATTTAGATGATTAGTATGAGAAAAAAAATTATAAAGTCCAAATTTAACCCGAAATTTCATTGTCCTTTCTAATGGTGAGTAAATTCAACGTTACGTTAGGGTGACAGTTGAAGGGCTGAGCTGATGTTTTATAATTTTTAGATCATCAACTTAGGCTACATGTATCCATTGCTCTAAATGGTTTTTATTAACTTATTAACGAACTACATAATTAAAAAATAAATAAAACCCTGTCTTCAATTATTGCTTACAACACCGTTACGAATGGGTTTCTGCCATCTGTGGAATAAATTGAAAACCCTCGTTTTTGAATTGACATCTTCGATAGCAGGGAAAATAGCTGCACTGATATTACCAACAAGAAATCAATATGGATGTTTGCTTCTGTTGACAATTTTCAGAAATTTATGCGGTAATGTTATAGTATAAAAAGATTTACAACTCCGTGACTGTAATTATTGCATTTTGCGTATATACATATTTTTTCTTTCAAAAATAACATTGAAACTGACAGCCTGTCCACTATAAACTAACTATTTTTCATATCTTAACTCGTCCGGTCAGCGTGGAGACCTACTTCAGAATATTTTAAAACTCCGTTACTACAACTCCGTTACTTTATATTTCTATTAAAATCAATTTTTGTGATGGTACATGTGTATAATTTATCGTCATTATAATTTAGGTTGCTGTGTAATATTTTAAAGCATACTTAAAACTAATTAATTACCAATTATAAGCAGTGGCGGCATTTTGAACTGTGTATTTATAAAGTAACAGAGTTGTAAATATTTAGGAATCAAGGTTGTATGTTTGTCATGTAGTAAAAAAAACTAAAATGAAACATTAGGCCAAATCTGTCAAATTTAAGCTCTGCTCAATATTAAGTATGCTTCAGCACTGCCATGAAAATATTTGTGTTAGAAATTTTTTAAATTTTGCATGACTTTTTTCTCTAATTCTATTTTTGAATTTGCCACCGGTTGTGAAATATACCCATATAACGAATTTAATTGAATCGTTAAACTACTTGATTTCGTTCTTTTTTAGGCTAGATGATGACGCTTAATAAAATCCATAATAATAATAATAATAATATATTTATTCGTTTATTTAGAAAAACAATCTGACAAAAACGCAGAAATGCTAACATGAGTGATAATGGATAATTAAAGTACATTAGAAGATTTTAGAATAAAGTAGTAAATATTTTTATATAATGATCTGGGAATAAATTGAGAGCTGTCCTTGGGTGGGAGAGTATGGTTGTGCGCTCTAGATCTTAATTATTGGTGAGAGGAGAGGGGTCGGAGTGGAGGTAAGAGTTGGCGAAGTACATGCTTGGGGTTGTGTAATATGGAGAAAAGGAGTTTTGCATCAGCTATGTTGGCACGTTCAGAGACTGTTGGAAAAGATTGCTCTAGGTAACCTAGGCGTTTGGCTCATTTGAGGAGTTTTTCCAGACGTTCTTTATCGGAAGCCAGGGTAAGACCCCTAATAATAATGATGATGATGATGATGATGATGACGACGACGACGACGATGATGATGATGATGATGATAATAATAATAATAATAATAATAGTATTAAATAATAATAATAATAATAATAATTTTCTCGTTTATTTTCCAAGCAAAGTTCGTTTACAAAGTATTAACACTGGTCAACTTTTTTAAATTTAATTTTTGATAATTTAATTTTTACCTATCTTTTTCTATATGAGTACAAAAGTGACTGCAAAAATTAATTAGCTCCAGCACGGGCGTCAGATTTTATTTACATATAGTTCGATAGTTAAAAGAAACTGTTAAAACAAACTTTACAATAAAGTGTTATTTTTGAAATATTTTAATTTAAAATTAAGAGTTCTAGGTATTTGTATAATAGTTTGAAATAATGATAAATTGCATAATTATCTGGCAGAAAAATACCTTCCCAAATTTCTTTAGACAGTTGTTTTTTTCTTTGCCGTCCGCTTGTTCTCAAAACCCGGGGCATCTCTTAGTCCAGCCGTAGTCCGCTATCATAGAACTCCATGCACTTTCTTGATAACTATTTTCAATCGCCGAGATGTCCTGGTGGAAACGTTCACCATGTTCATCGCTTACTGCATCAAAGGTATCAGGGAAGAGTCCAAATGAGAATGTAGAGAGTGGATCTTCAATGACATGTTACAGCCTAACTTCTGGTATATAGGCTGAGAAAAGTTTTTTCAATTTTTACAGTCATCTATTCTTTTATTTCGCGAAATGAGGATCTGTTCAAAAGATTTAGCTGAAAGACGAATATTTTGAGCAGCATATGTTGCTGAGAATGCCCAAAAGACAGTAGAGGGCCAGAAATTGAATTTTGAAAAGACTAAAGACAGGCATTCAATGCCCGACTTCATGCCAGAGCCAGATCGTGAGTATATGAGAACCCTGGTAAGTTCCACTTACAGGAGCGACTCACAAGTTGGAGGAGGAGAACAGTCGACACAGATCCGATTCAATGATAGCTTGAAATTCCTTGAAGACTAAGTCTGTAGAAATTATGGAGGAAGAAGGCGGATCAGTAGTAGAGTCCCAGAGGACATAAGCTTAGCATGGATAGAAAGTCGTCGGCTGAGAAAGAAGGGGTCACCGTCGTACGAGAAGAGCGGCCAAGGAGACCTGAAATAGCCGATCAGAGGCGTTTAGGGTTTGTTGAGTTTCTTGTGACGAGATCCTCCAAGTAGGGCGCCTCCTTCCGGTTATAAAGTCGATGAAGGCAGCATAGTTGCCTGACCCAGAGTTCGGTACGAAAGGCTGGCTCCTTAGAGCCTCAGTCTTTCGAGGCAACGAGTTGGACGACGCAGTTGATGACAGTCACGGTCGAACTAGACAGCTAACGCCAGAACTCGAGTCTTCACACCCGAAAGTAGGAAAACTACTTTGATTAGAGTGGTCCACAAAAACAAACTTCAAGCTAGAAACCAGGGCACCCTCTCAGTTTGTTAGACCTGTCAATAGTATTATTTAGACAAAATTTCAGCATCTTATTCCAGCTGGAAGATGGTGCTCAATGACATATTATATTACAATACAATACAATACAACTGTAATTTGATAATGCCCTCCTTACAAAGTTCAGAAGTGCACATTGAAGCTGGGTAACTATTAAGAATTTAAGAGCCATAAATAGACTGAAAGAGGTAAGTTTTAAGTTTAGAGCGAAAGACAGTCTCGCTAAGAGAGTTGCGAACATGAGGAGGTAGAGAGTTCCAGATGGAGGGACCGGCAACTGTGAATGAGCGACGGCCAAAAACAAGACGCGTACCAGGAACAACATACTTTCCAGCAGATGCTGATCTAAGAGAGGAGCGACCTTTAACAGCGTTGCAAGGTGAACCATATACATGTAGTAGTATTAGCGGTAAATCTTGATGTCGTATAACTTGGTCAACAAATCAACATTTGTCATGGAGATGAGATTCAAATAGTTACTATTGTGTTATACTTACTTACTTACTTACTGGTGTTTTGAACAAAGTGTAAAGTTCTTGTTGAAGGTCATGGTGTCCACTTTCTGTGTTTTTGGCAGACATGTTTTCATAACTATGTGAAATTTAAATTTAAGAGTTCATATTTAACACTTTAACTTCTCGTTGTTCCAAAATTAACCTGTGGAACAGGATACAATGAATCCATGGCCATTCATAATCTTCTGGAGTTGTGGAAACTTACTGACAAGGTTCAAACCTTGAGCTTTGATATCTGTCAACACTGAGCTCTTCAACGGAGTGTGCGTTCTACTGGAAGACAAGATAGGTCGAGAGCTCCTGTGGTGTATTCAATATAATGAACAAGAAAGAAACTCAGATTCATCGATTTGTGCTGCTTTATCGCCCTCCTTTACACAAAAGCATAGACAAAGGCCTCACTTGCTGCTGAAGCTCCAGGACAAGATCTGCCACTTTGGATTGATCTAGGAAAATATGAGTCAGTTGACCCCGAGATCAGCGTTGCAGCCAGGAAGGCCCTAGAAACTACTAGTGGTACCTTTCAGATGAGGCTGTATGTCTGGCACTGTTCTCAGACCAACTTCCAGTAATAGATAAGGTGAATAGTGTTCACAGAGTAACTGCAAAGCCTGATGAAAGGAAGGTGAGAGGTGATGCTGCGGTACTGACGCAGAGGGCTTGCCTGGATGATTTTGCAACCAAGTGAAAATGACACTGCTGTCACACCTGAAGATTAGTGATCACTTTCTTACACTTCCACAAGAGAAATGGATTGAGAATGAGGATTACAAACAACGTAGAGAGAAAATTCAGCAGTTGAGAGTGGTGAACGATACGGCTCAGAGGGATGTGAAGTTGTTTGATGAATTCAACCGACTCATCACCAATAATGAAGAAGAAAAGCAGTGTCTTCTCCGAGTGGTCATGGCAAATAGGAATGCTATTTGCCTCACAACAACAACAACGAAGACTGTTGTTGACGCAGTGCTTGCTGTTTCTAGACTCTAAGACTGTAGCTGGTGTTGAAATCATAAAACCGGAACAATCGACATTCATGGTCTGAACGATGTATTTTTTTAATTTTTGGACATTTCAAATTCTTCAAACCTACTGAAATTTTACAGTTCAACCTGACTAACTGTTCTAGTATCACATGTGTTGTCAAATTACAGTAATAGTTGATTTATCTTGAAATAAAATACATTTGTACGGGAATGAATGCTCGACGCATTCATTTCCACAATTAGTCTCTTTTTATCTGTATCAGGCAAAGTGACACAGTCCGTGAGCACCGTCTTCCCGTTGGAATTGAAAGCTGAAATTTTGTCTAAATAATACAATTGATAGGTCTAACAAACTGAGTGGGTGCCCTGGTTTCTAGCTTGCACTTTAATTTTGACCATGCATCTGTGAACCACCCTAACTTTGATGGTAAACATAAGATTAATTTCAATGGACAGAAAACACGAGTTTAGAGAGATAACCGATTATACCAAACCTACGGACAACTTACACAAATGCACATTACTACAAATGAATTTAAACAATGCATCAATACTAGGCTAAGTCGTTCTGGTTCTACGCAGTAGAAAGCCTATGTCTCTGAGATCACCGGTTCAAAATGCATGATTTTCGCCAATGACTTAATTTTTCTTACAGTCGCAAAATGTAGTGTCAAACCAACTGAGGAACCTCCTGCGACAACAGAAACACCACCTCATCGGGGATTTTCTGAGTCAAGCGTTTCACCAACTCATGTCACCAAAGCTCCAGTACCAAATAATACACCAACTGAAGCACCTCCGAAACTTACCAACATACCAACTGAAGCACCTCCTAATCCAGCTTATTTATCAACTGAGGCAACGTCTCCACCAAAAATTACACCAAAAGAAACAACTCATACGCCAACAAATCCACCAACTGAAACATCTCCTCAACCATCTAATGCAACAACTGATGCATCTCTACAGCCAAGCCATTGGACAACTGAAGCGCCATCTCGGACAACCTATGCACCAACTAAAGCGTCTCCTCAGCCAACCGATCCACTAACTCAAACTTCACCTCAGCCAACCGATACATCAACTGAGACACAACCTCAGTCGACCGACCCTTCAGCTAAAACAAATGCTCACTCAAGCTATGCACCAGTCGAGGTTTCTCGTCGGTCAACCGATGAATCAACTCAGACAACTCATTCAAGTGATGCACCAACAGATACACCACCTAATCATAGTCATACCGCAACTGAAACAGCTGCTAACTCAAGCGATGCACCGAGTCAGAAACCTAATAAGTCAACTCATTCAACAACTGCAAAATCTCAACCAACCGATGCACCAA
>JACEVL010002167.1:0-19450 GCA_020284085.1 Aporrectodea caliginosa
ACCACAAGAGGTTGCATGATAGAGAAAATTAAAGTTTCCAAAGATATTGACGATAGAAAAATTCCCAAGCCCATATCTTCCTGGTACCTTCTTTAGGGATTGTAGAAATTCAAGAAGTCACGGAAGCGGTGAATTTCGTGATATTCGGTATTTGCCGTGAATGTCGTAATTTTCCCAAATGCGGCGAATTGTCGTGATTCTGGACACTTTATGTGACAGGGGCGTAGGGAAGAAACAATTTCGGAGTGGTTTTAAGTTTTTCGGGAGGAAGGGGTTGCATTGGAATGGTCAGTGTTGGGTATGAGTTAACTCAGATGAGTTTAAACTCACGAGTTAACTCACTTGCTGTGATTTATGAGTTTGAGTTAACTCACCTTAAAGAGTGTGAGTTATGAGTTTGATTTAACTCATATTTTGTGTGAGTTTGAGTTATAACTCAATTATTTTAAACTCAACTCACTCGGCACATATTATGTTGATACAAGCCGTTTTTTTATCGGAACAGGCTGTCACACACCAACTTTGAAAAACTTCTGCTTAAAGCTAATACCAGTCATGTTTGAGATGTGAAACATGTGGACTGTGGTGACTCAGTAATAATTTATCCATTATCCCATTAATAATACTAACAGTTATACTAGTAATAATAAACTGATGATACCATTTCCTGGTAACTGTGCATTTGTACAACGTTCGATTAGAACGTGCTAGTATGAGACGTGTGAGTTGATGAGTTAACTCATCTAACAACTGAGTTTGAGTTAACTCATTTCACTTAGGATGAGTTGAGTTTGAGTTTCAACTCATTTTGAGGTGCATGAGTTGAGTTTTGATTTAACTCATTTCTTGTGTGAGCTTACCCAACACTGAGAAATGTATTTCATAATTATTGGTCTCTATTCTTGGTATTTAATAACAGTAGGCCTAATGCTTTTATTTCGGAGGGGACTGAACCCGTAAACCACCACCTGAATTCGCCATGTTTTGTTAAATTAATGCAACACGATACATGTTTCGCCCTAGAATCATAGATAAACAGAGGAGAACTTGGCGCTAATTTTAAGTCACTGTAGTGTATTAGTGTAGTAATCATAATATTATTTACATAATATTAAATAATTAGAAATTACGTTGACAACTTTCTAAAACAAATTTCTGAAGGTTCCAGGCGACCCCTGGGAAATCATAAGACGACCCCGGTGGGGTCGTGACCCACAGGTTGAGAACCGTTGAACTAAACGAACGACTGATAGGCCTATGCAAACGCCGCAATATTAAATGCGGTCCGTTAGTTACGAGACTTTCGGTTACTTTGATAATTGTAATAACGAGACAGGTGAACCCGTAGTTTAGGTTGCTAAATTATTTTATATCGTCAAGTTAAAATGGAAGCTGGATTTATGAAAAAATTGTTTCCATAAATGAAAGTGGGATTGATGAAACCATAATGTTTAGCCTATTTAAATAGTTCTAAGTTGGATTGGTGAAAATAATTGTAACCGTATACGGGATAACCAACGAGACATTCTACAGAAAGGGAAAAGCAAATGAAAATTGTTAAAACTGACTGATAATAAAAAATATTATAATCGACGATTAACATGAATTAATTTGTTTAAATGTGCATTTTGAAACCTTACCTAATAGACTAGGTCGCTGATAAAAGTGACGTCATCATTTTTGTGCTCATTACGTTAACAAGGAGTTGATATCGTATTACAGGAGGTGTCAAATTCACTCTTGTTGCTGTTAACAACTGGAAATGAGAACTTTACGTAACATTAAACTGGCGATTTTATATTCAAATTATTTTTGCGAGTATTTAACACACAGCATGACTCTTGACAGATTTTCATACATTTGTTGGCATTTTTAAAATATGGGATATTAAGATGAGAATGCAGGAATAGAACCAAGTGTCGAACTTATTAAACTGAATGTTCAGTCATATTTCTTTTACCACGGTGATATATTGAAGATAAACATTGGTAAGCTAGCCAGTTGCCTTAGAGCAGGCTTACTATCGCAACCCCGGGTTCGTCTTCAGAATTCAAGGATGCCTCAGAGTGTAGGTGATTTCGCATGCTTTATCAACTAAACCCAGGAAAGAGGAATGTTCGGGTGGGTTCGACTCCCGGAGTATTAATAGGAGGCTCAAGAACACACACGACAACTTGAACGTCTTTATTAACAGTCAACAGTGTCCTCAACACAGACCGCATTCACTATAGTAAACTATGAACCAACTATCAATACGATACTATCGTCTTAAGACCACTCTTTTCGCTCGAGTCTTTCGCACTGGGAGCGCCTCTGATTGGTGTTCACTGTGAGAGGCGCTTTATAAATTTATAGATACAATACAATACAATAGTAAACTATGGACCAACTATCAATACGATACTATCGAATCACTCGAATATAAGTTTATTATTATTATCATCATCATCATCATTAAATAAAGTAATTTTTTAACGCGCGAAAGGTCACACCCAAATGTGAATCGGATGCGCTCTTCATCTTACCTAAGAGTGTACAAGCGTTCTATTAGCCTATCCTCTAAGTGTAACGTCCAAGGGCCCTTTTATCAATAATTAAGTCCTCCTTTTATAGGCCTAGGCTAATCATCAGCGACAGTGTTTTTTTGAGCGGTGATAGAAATTTCATTGAAAAGCCATAATGAAAACGTCAGCGTTATCAGTGGATGCGCCAGGATTTCAGGTTCGGGGTAGATAACACTCCAAGCCCTGCCCTTCTGTCCCCTCCTCCCTGTGATTTGCAGTGACTTCCCACGTTTTTTGGGGGGGGGTGAGCCCACCCTATCCCTCTGGCGGCCTACTCATCAGCGAAGAGCCCTAGGCTAATGAAAACGTCATCGTTATTCTAAAAGATTGGACAAACCCGGCGTCTCCGTTTAATTGCTTTGAAAGAAATTGTATTCATCAGTAAATCGCCAACGGTGTCCATTTAACTTCTTCCCCATAGGATATTCTCCAAGGACCAAACGCAAATCGTCACCGTTTTAGCAGTTGGCGGTAATTCGTGTCATACCATAGGTGTCGATTCGATTAGCATTATTGCTGTCGTTCTTAGCAAGTCGCTAACGTCTTTGGCCAATCATCGGACAGATATCGGTTTTACAATTTGTTTAATATTTAAAAAGACGATCCAGAGGGGTATTCGTCAACAGTACGAGTTGTCAGAAGGAGTGTCAAAATAAAATAAGAGATGAAGTCGTAGCCTATTACTAGTGGCATTAGGCCTAGTGGTGGTGGCGATGGTGGTGGTACTACCACCGTGGAAGTGTTAGAAGTAGTGGTGATGGTGGTGGTAGTAGTAGCAGCAACAGCAGTATTGGTAGTAGTCTTCTATCCATCGTCTTCGTTGCTCTCAAAGGTTGCAGACTTGCCATCAAAGACGAGTCTAACTTTCGTCCTATCTGAACCGTTGACTCCGACTGAAATTATTTGAATAGTTCTCACCGTTCGTATGGCACAATAATTATAGTTCATAATGGGAAGACGGCGTTTAGAAGAAACGGAAGAACATAAAACTGGAATTGGATCGAACTCAAATTGTTCATGGACTCTACATTTCTACACTAATAAGAGTCCATACTGATTAACTATAATAAATGAAGATTGAACAAACTTTATTTGCTAAGACATTTCAACCTTAAACATACTTATCATAATAATAATTATTCTATGAAATTACCGTTGCAGTAACTTTGTGATGGCAGTAATGGGACACTAAATAGTATACGACCATGAAAAACTTTGATTCAGAGAAAACACGAAAACATTAAATCGTGTTAAGTAAACCATTAGTGCAATAATAAAAACAATAGAGGTAAAATGCTTAACTAGACAAAAGAATAATAGGCTTAACTAAATTGAATTATTTTAAAAAAATCACAAACCAAAGCAGGATTTTTGAATGTGCACTTTTCTACAGAAATACTCAGTTAAACTGCACTAAAGCTTTTACTTTGAATACCAAATTGAACTGCATCCATTTTTCTTGTTTGTTCACCAACTGTTGTTGGTGAACCCAAAAACGTCAAATATTTCAGGTTATTTCTGGTTGAGACTTTTGCTTCTCCCTGAACTCGAAGTTCGCGAAAATGTTTTTGACAAACCTTTTGTTTTGTCTACAATTACAGTTCATTCTTGTATGTCTGAGGAAGTGCATTAAAATATTTCCTGACATACCTGAAATAACTGCGTGAGAATGACCTCCGGTATTATAACTGGATTTCGCATGGCTGTTCTCAAGAAAGGTTTTTAACAGAAAAAATTTTGCTGACTGTAAACTTAAGAAAATATTGTTCAAATTATTTTGAGCCAGACACGGAGTGGCTTTTTTCATGACTTCTCAGACCTGATGCGCACGAGAATGTTTTCTGACACATCGTGCAAAGGTATGGCTTCTCTGCAGTATGTTTTCTCGTGTGCCTCTTTAGACAACGTTTCCATTTAGTTTTAAACTCACATAATTGGCAGTGGTGTGGTTTCTCTCCAGTATGAATTTCTGCATGAAGTCTTAGACTAGAAGATCGGATAAAACGTTTTTGACAGGTCTGGCATTGGTATGGTTTTTCTCCAGTATGGGTTCGAGCATGATCTCGCAGGTGAGAAGATTGGTTATAACTCTTTTTGCATATCTGACATTGGAATGGTCTCTCTCCAGTATGGATTCTAATATGAATTTGTAGAGCTGAGGATGTGGAAAATATTTTTTTACAAAGAATACACAGAAACCGTTTTTCAGAGTGGGTTTTTTCATGACTATTAAGACCTGAAATGCTTGAGAATTTTTTCTGACATACCCGGCAAATGTAAGGCTTATCTCCGGAATGCATTCTCGTATGAATCTTTAGGTCACCTTCAGTCCTAGTTTTAAACTCACATAACTGACAATTGAACCGTTTCACTCCGGTATGAATTCCGGTATGAATTCTTGCATGACGTGTTAGATTTGAAGAATGGGAAAAACGTTTTGAACATTTTTGACATTTGTAAGGCATTTCTCCAGTGTGGATTCTTGCATGATATTTAATACTGGAAAGACGAGAAAAACTCTTTTGACACATTTGGCACTGGTAAGATTTTTCTCCCGTATGAATGCTTGCATGAAGTATTAGATTAGAAGCATAGGAAAAACGCCTTTGACATATTTTGCATTGGTAAGGCATCTCTCCAGTATGGATTCTTGCGTGACGTGCTAGATTTGAAGCTTGGGAAAAACTTCGTTGACATATTTTGCATTGGTATGGCATATCTCCGGTGTGGATTCTTGCATGATCTGTTACATAGTATGACTTATAAAAACCTTTTTGACATATTTGGCATTGGTAAGATTTCTCTCCAGGATGGATTCTAATAAGGTTCTGCAGCTGAGAACTTTCTACCTTCTTCATTTTGAAGTTCTCTAAGTATTCAGTAGAAGTCTAAAATAGTAGGCCTACATATACTTTTATTTTGCATTTATTTTTTTTAATTTTTAGCCTAAAAATAAAAAAAGACCAAAGTCGTAATATAAAAACATACAATTTTGGGAGACAGAATCAGAATTCCGCCTGGTTGATCGCCTAAGACACAATATCAATTTGCAATTACAATTAGGCCTACAACAAACACATTGAACACGAACAGATAGTTTGTGTGTTACACTATCTAAAATGGTCGTTGCACACAGTATTCAAATGAATGCGCATGTACTTTAACATGTGAAATCACAGTTAGCTGATTCTACAAAAGAACCATAAAGGATTTTCTTATTTTACTACTTTTTCTTCGTTCCCCAACACGACAAAACCTAATAGAACTTTGTGAATAAACGACATGTCTAGAAAGTTGAAGTTCAATTAGCATAGGGCCTATGGAAACGTAATAAAAATAAAACCAGTTTGCTTCGTAAGACAATTATTGTTGAAAAATAATCTTTACTGTCAAGCAACCGATTTATATAAGAAATAAAAGTGCAAATTTAGGTCAAGCATAATTTATAGATGAATCGACGATGATGATGATGATTCCGCATTCCATTAAGTGAGGAGTTGCAGCCGTTCTAGCTAATACTAATTGAATAAAAATAAAAATTATAATATTTAATAATTTTAATAATATTAAATAGTAAAAATAAGACATAACACACCCCTGTAGGAAAAGGAAAAAAGATTGGAGACCTATCCGTATGAATTGGCAGCAGAAGTTTCTTTTCAATAGGCTAAATAAGAAAGGACCCTTTGATTAAATGTCTAGCCAAATTGCCAGATACCGATTGAGAACGGAAACATACACTCCGAGGTTTAGATACTTACGCCCTTGATAGCGATATAATTACAGTTGTAAAATGCATTTAAATTTTTTATATGGAGAAGATATTCAAGGAGATTAGGCTACTCTTAAGCAGACTACGAACTAAACGATCAACGAATATTTAAACGCCTCAAATACGGGCAATTGCGGTCCGATAGTTGTGAGACTTAACACTTATAATAATAACTACAAGGGAACATTCTACCAAAAAAGAAAATCAATTGGAAATTGCAAAGACTGGTTAATAACCGACGACTAACATGAAATAATTTTTGGCAAAACTCCGAATACCGGTCCCAAATTCTATAACATTGAGAATGTATGTGAAATGGTTACTTACTTCGTGAAATGTCCAAGCACGACGGATAACATTTCCGGTTTCCGGTTTATTTCGAGAAATTCAAATGTTTTGAAGAAATTTCGTAAGATATGGCAGGTAGACCAGCAGCTCCAATAAATATCAATGCAAACGTTTTGTCAGCAGCCGAAGTCGCGGAAATGAAAGTAACTCCGCGAGAATTGTATGCGATTATGTCCGACAAACGTGAATGGTTGCAATGGCTCGCCCGACACCGCTTGATCCGAAACAACGTGGACTGCGGAACGTGTCACCGTCCAATGTCATTAGTCGGTCGAGCTGAATGTAGCGACGGTTTTTCCTGGCGTTGTCGCCAATGCAACACCCGCAGTAGCATTAGAACTGGTTCCTTTTTTGCTAACTGTGAATTAAAAACTGAACAGATACTTATGATGATGTACTACTGGATACACGAAGTTCAGTCAAAACATGTGATGTTCTTCGAGAGTCTCGTTAGCTGGGACACTATTGTAAATTATAACAACTATTTCCGTAAAGAATGCTATGAATGGTTTCATACAACTGATCAAATGTTGGGAGGCTTCGATGATGACGGTCAGTCTGTGTTCGTGGAGATGGACGAAAGTTATTTTTTGCGCAGAAAATATCATCGTGGCCAACGACGTCGTGGTCAGTGGGTTGTTGGTTTGGTTGAGCGTGGTAGCGGACGATGCTGGCTGGAGGTCGTTGCCCGTAGAGATGCGCCCACACTTGAGCGCATCATCAGTGATCATGTGTTGCCAGGCACAACGATCGTCACGGACGCTTGGCGTGGTTATCAAAATGTCGGTGCACTGAATAACGGAGTCTATGACCACGCTGTTATTATTCATGCCAATGAATTTGTACATTCTGACGACCACAACATTCACACGGAAAGTATTGAAGGGCTTTGGATGCGGGCTAAGCGTAAACTACGCTATCAGTGTGGTACGAGTCGCGGTCTGTTTGCCAGCTACTTGGTGGAGTTTCAGTGGCGTAACATGCACAAACACAATGTGTTCGGCTGCTATCTCCAAATGCTTTCCATTAACTACCACATTTAGCCTGAAGTTACTAGTTCTTCATGAAACACTGATTGAAAATAGTTCCTAATATTTCTTTTGCTTCATATAAATAAAATTTCTTCTCAAATCAACGCTTTTCAATGTCATAGAATTTGGGACCGGTATTCGGAGTTTTGCCTAATTTTTAAAAGAAGATTTAAAACGTTACCTCGTAGACTAATTCAGTAAATTCACTGATAAGTGACGTAAGCATTCTTTGTGCTCATTAAGTAAGCAAGAAGTTATGATCGTTCTATAAGAGGTGTCAAATTCCCTCTTTCTGCAGTTTTACAGTTGGAAATCAGAAGTCATGCATTGCACTAAACTATCGATTTTATATTCAAAAGTATTAACACGTGATACATTACTACTTTGACAGATTTTCAGACATTTGTTTAACCCTTTATAGGCGAGAAGCGCCCAGGGCAGGCACAGTTAATATAAATACATAATTATTATATATAGGTAAGATAAAATAATCAAGAGTATAATATTGTTGAATTGAAATCAGTAAAAAAAGTAAGTGGTGGCAATATATAGCCTATGCCACTAGCTGTTTAGGCTACCCGATGAAGTTGCAACATACTTGCCACTAGCGGTGTCACGACAACTCGTCGAACGACATTTCGTCTACGACACTTCGTCGAGCGACAATTCGTCGAACGACATTTCGTCTACTAAGTTATTTGATGTTGTCACTTTAAAATGGAAGCAGGATTGATGAAAAAAACTGTTTCCCTAAATGGAAGTGGGATTGATAAAAACATCCCTAGAAGCTGGATTGATTTAAATAATTTTTACCGTAAATAGAAGCTGGATACCAAGTTAGATGCATGGACGAAAATAAGTTTTCATTCAATAGAAGTTGGATTGATGAAAATAATCTTGTCAGTAATTAGAAGCTGGATTCCTGAGAATATATAGCACGTTTTAGCGAAACTATAAGAAAGCGGCCTCTGTTGATTAGCCGAAATTGATACAGATACACTTGTAGACGAAATGTCGTTAGACGAATTGTCGTCGACGAAGTGTCGTTATACGAAATGTCGTTCGACGAGTTGTCGCGGAACCGCCACTAGCTGTTCACGCACCCCAAATAACTGTAGGCCTACACTAGTATCCTGTGTTTTTTGGTTTTTTGTGTTAAACAGTATCTAGTAGTGACATCTTGTGAATTCACATGCATTAGGTTATTGGCAAGATACTGTACATTAGTTGTTTAATATACCGCATGAAAATGATGTAGTGGCAACTATATTGCCAACTGCTTATAAAGGGTTAAATTTAAAAAATAATATTAATTCATATCGAACGTTTGCATAGCGCCACCTTAAGACAATTACTCAGAGGTGTTTCAGACTCCAAAAGGAACAGTTTAAAGAGAGAATGTCTTTATACTAGTGAAAATCCGGTTTCCAGACTAATATACCAAATATAACGTCGTTTTATAAATTATTTATTATCTTTTAGCAATCATTGATAGAAACATTAGCCTAGTTAAGTCGTGCATTCGAACATATCATTTTTAGTCCCCGAAATGAGGACATTAGGCCTATTGTATGCATGATATAAGAGTGTTATGCATCACATACATGTAAGCTCTACTCTTAGCCTGCTCAATCGCTTGTCTGCTCTCGCTTGGAGTACGTCAACTCGGTCTTTGCAAGTCACCTTGGATCCAGAAGTCAACAGGCATTTGCGTATCCAAAATTCTCTGGCTTGCGTGTCACTTGTATCTACCTTCAACTTACATCTCCGCCAAAATTCTTAGCCGGTGAGAGATGGTGGTCTGGGAGTCCGTTATTCATCTAAGTTGGCACTTCCGCCTTCCTTGCTTCTGCTGCTAGCACAAACGAACTGTAGGCATGCATCTTAACAAAACAGTCGACTGAGATACCATAATACGAACTTGCGAATTCAGCACCTGGATGATCCTGACAGATGTCTAACAGTAACACGAACTCTTCGCCAACGAGAGTAGGATCTCCGATATACAAAAAAACATTGACAGGCCTCATAGGTGTCCACACGATCGTGCTTCCCTACTAGCCTCACAAGCACCTCATTCTGATGATTGGATGTTAGGTCCTCTGTGACCGCACAGTACCTGCGCATCTCAGACGAGAAGATAATGGGTCGCGGTTGGTTTGAGGGTAGGCACGACACTTTGTGAACCCCATTTTTGCAACCACTGTCGAGAACAAGTTGACGCAAGTGGGCTCCACCGATTGGTTTTCAAAGGAGAAGGCAGGGAACAACAACGGCAAGCTATACTAAACGTCATCATCTGTACAGCGCTAAGCAGAGAGAAAATCTCTGCACAGATAGCCTCACGGCCGTTCACAAGCAGACGGAAAGCGGCCAATCGGTGTCACAATCATCCCTTGGACATTTGGACGATGCATGTAATGGGATGTGGCCACACCTACGCCAAGTCTCCTCATCCATTCGTGCAGTTGCTACAGGCGGTTTCTGTAAATTTGATCATGTCTCGCATTATATACGTGAAGCACTCCACTGGCTTCCTGTTTCCCAGAGCATTCCATTTAGGATTTTGGTCTGGGTCTGGCGGTGCCACTTAGGGAGCGCTCCAGCCCACTTGCGCGAATTCTGTTGCCCCACCTCAGGTTTGACTGCACGCAGATATCTTCGTTCTGCGTCTCGGGGCGAACTTGCTGTTCCCTTTGTATTGTATTGTATTTACGACGATTTATATAGCGTTGTTGGTAGCAAGCTACTTCTAGAACGCTCAACCAGTAGGCCTAGCGGCAGCCATCAACAGGCGCCCAGCCCTCATGTAGGACAATGAGCAGCCCGGAGGCGCCAGCCGTCAGGTTGTGTGTTTGTATTGTATTGTATTGTATTGTGTGTTGTATTGTACTCCACGTTTATATTGCGACCGAGCCACCCGCAGTAAAGGTCCGAGAAATTAATCTCTGATAAACCGACCGACCGGGGATCGAACCCGGTCGCCGGACACCAGTTCCACTTTGCGGTTCCCTTTGCGCGCACTTCAAAGATGCAGCGTCGTGCCTTCTCAGTGGTTGGGCCGACCACGTGGAATAATCTTACATCCGAAATGCTTGTTCCTTTAGCTAGTGACTCTGCATAGCGATAAGCATGGATCGATCCATGGCAGCGTTAAACATCTTATGGCAGCAAAGGCCGTTGACTCCGACAGAAATTATTTCAATTGTTCTCACCGTTCTTTCGGCACAATATAGTTCATAATGGGAAGACAAAACGGAAGAACATAAAACTGGAATTGGATCACACTCAATTGTTCCTGAATGTTACACTTCTAAGAGTCGATTCTGGTCAACTATGACAAATAATGATTTAAAAAATTTTATTTGCTAAGACATTTCGACCTTAACCATACTTAACATACATGTTTGAAATTATCGCTGCAATAACTTTGTGATTGCAGATACGGGACATTAAAACAGCCTGAGAGTATACGACCATGAATAACTTCGATTGAGTGGAAACACGTAGACCTAATCGCTACAGTAGATCAGGTGAAGTAAGCCATCAGCACAATATTAAACAGTTGAAATGCTTAATTAGACATTAGATTAATAGGCTTAACTAAGTGGAACTTAAAATGTAAGAAACAACGCTTAACAAAACGAGGATCCTTGAATAATTATGTCCTGTCCTACAGAAATACTCTTACTTTAAATAGAAATGTTATATGCAAGAATTCGTTCGTGTGCATCCTAACATCATAGATTGAGTCGCTCCACACATTCATTTTCTTACTTTCATCAACTGTTGGTGAACTCAATAACGTCAAATATTTAGGTAATTTCTGGTCGAGACTTTGTTTCGAAGATAGCGAAAATGTTTTTGACAAATCTTTTGTTGTCTCTCGATTTAGAGTTCACTTATGTATTTTGGACAAACTGAATCAAAATGTTTCCTAAGATACCCGAAATAATCGTGTGAGAATGTCCTCTGGTAAAACTGGAATTCGCATGGCTGTTCTCAAGAAAGGTTTTCAACATAATAAATTTTGCGACTGTAAACTTTCAAAAATATTTTACAAACATGAGCCAGAGTGGATTTTTTCATGACGTTTCAGGTCTGATGTCCATGAGAACGTTTTCTGACATACCCGGCAAAGGTATGGTTTCTCTCCAGTATGTGTTCTCGTGTGCCTCTTCAGATAACTTTTCCATTTAGTTTTAAACTCACATAATTGGCAGTGGTATGGTTTCTCTCCATTATGAATTCCTGTATGACGTCTTAGACTACAAGATTGGATGAACTGTTTCTTACATGCTTCGCATTGGTATGGCTTTTCTCCAGTATGGGTTCGAGTATGAATCCGCAGCTCAGAAGATTTGTAATAACATTTTTTACAGATCTGACATTGGTTTGGTCTCTCTCCAGTATGAATTCTAACATGCCTTTGTAGCGTTGAAGGTGTGGAAAATGGCTTATTACAAAGAATACACAGAAATCGTTTCTCTTCAGGGTGGGTTCTTTCATGATTTTTCAGACCTGGAAATGATGAGAATGTTTTTTGACATACCCGGCAAAGGTATGGCTTCTCTCCAGTATGTGTTCTCACATGACTCTTTAGACAACCTTCATACTTAGTTTTAAACTCACATAACTGACATTTGTACGGTTTAACTCCAGTATGAATTCTTTCATGACGTGTTAGATCTGAAGATATGGAAAAACTCTTTTGACATATTTGGCATTGGTAAGGTTTCTCTCCCGTATGAATTCTTGCATGACCTACTAGACTTGAATATTGGGGAAAACGCTTTTGACATACTTGGCATTGATAAGGCCTCTCTCCAGTATGAATTCTAATATGGTTCTGTAGAAAATGAGCACGAGAAAATAATTGTTTACATACTTCGCACTGAAACGGTTTCTCTCCAGTATGGGTTCTAGTGTGTGTTTTCAGACTCGAAGAGTGTGAGAATGTTTTCCCACATTTCAAGCAAAGATTAACTTTTTCTTTAGTATGGATTCTCGTGTGCTTCTGTAAGTCACAGATGTGCGTAAATATTTCTTTGCAAAACTCGCATTCTTGTGTCTTCGCTTTAGAACAGCTTTTCATGTTTTTCTTAGTACGACTATCCATCACATATGATTTCTGACATAGCTGGGAACTTTCTATCTTTTCTTGTGCTGCATTTCCGATGGAATATGCTGATGAATGCTTGTAAAAATGCTTTTCGACATAATTAATGATTATGAATTGACTGAGTTTGTGCTTCAGCCATGATTCTAGGACAAACCTATGTACCTTTTGTGGACTGAAATAATAGTTCAACCTTGCTAGTTGTTTGCCTTTTCAGTAATTAGCTCAGTAATTAGCTCAGTAAGCAGCCAGTAGACATCTAAAACAGAACAGCATCATAGTCGTAATAAATCTGGGACAAAGGTTAAGAATTCCGCCAGGTTCATCCGCTAAGACACAATATCAATATGCAAAGACAATTGAAGAGCTGAGTTCCAAAACATGTTAAGTACAAAAACCAAAATTTTGGGAAAAGACACTTTTTCATTTCCAAGAAATGAGAATACGTAACTAGAAAAAATCTTTCTGCAGGGCATTATTTGCTTTATTAATACATGTTGTTTCGTGAATATTTCACAAATCCACAAAAATTGCATTATGGTAAAATTAGAGTTACAAAGTTATACTTAGCAGGTTCTGGCACAGTGTTTCGTACTTAGCAGGTTTTGGCACAAAATTAAACCTAACACTGGAAGTTTATTATTGACTGTGCAATGAAGTGCTAACAATATTGGCCTTTAAGATGAATTAAAACGCATTAAGAATAGTGACAGCTTGATTTTTATTTAGTCCTGATCTTATTGTTTAAGCAGCCAATACAATATTTCTTCGTGGAAGATATTGGACATTCAAACCACAAGAGGGTGAGAGTTTGTTTTTGTTTGCTGAAATGGCTTTTGCAGTCGAAATTAAGCTATGTCAATTTGGCAGCCTTTGCTGGTATTGAATTAGCGCTTTCATTCCACCTCGTTAAATGCTCTGGACATGACCTGAAATCAAGTGCTTGGCCAGACTGTCTAACTCACCGTCGACTCTTCTCTATGATCAGGCCGAGCTCGGGAACGCCTCTGAGTAGAGCTCTTGAAGAGGCGCTATTAAATTCTATGATTGAATTTATTATTGACCAGCAGCTAAGATGGCACAGAATGTTGCATGGCAGACCCTTATCCGTTCACCATCTGGCTATCGAATGTAGTAGTTTACCCATGACCTCCTGTAGACCGCATCTTCGTTTTTGCCATTTTGGGGCTTTCAAAGTCTAAGATGTGTCCATCTGAATGCAGCCTGAAAGCATGCTGTGCTAAAGACGAAACTTGTATGAAAAGTTGCGGATAGATTCAATGGTCAAAGCACCGGCGTCGCATACTATGACGATGAATATCTTTGCATGCGTTGTCTCGATCTTCGGTGATTTATTCAGAACTGTAATTTTAGTTTTCTCGACTTTCGTCCAGTTTTGGCAGTTTTTAAAACTCGTTTTCGAGGTTTTGTGCGCAAAAATAGTTCCGAGTACTATCTAATTTACAGCTGACCATTTTATTTCATTGTGGTATCAAACTGGCCTCTTGATTCGAATAAACTTTAAGGTATTGGAACATAACATGGAGCGTAGTTAACAGGTTTTGGAACCAAACTCGAATTAATCTTCCCCTAAAACTTAGATACTTACAGGTTTTGGCACAAAGTAATTATTTCTGATAATGGCCATCTATATATACTCCCCGCTTCGACATAATATAAATTTTGAAAAATTTAGGCTTAACAGGCTATGGAACTTAGCTCTTCAATTGCAACAAAGGGAATGTACATAAATTTTCACGTCTGTATTCCCAGTATGCGAATACGTAACTAGGAAAACAGAATAGGGGTCCTACGTTGATCCAGTATGGCACTGATTGCCAATTTGTGTAAAGAAGACTTGTCAACAGGTACTTGAAAGACTAAGTAGTTGAAACCGCCCCAAGA
This sequence comes from Aporrectodea caliginosa, assembly GCA_020284085.1. Classification (NCBI taxonomy): domain Eukaryota; kingdom Metazoa; phylum Annelida; class Clitellata; order Crassiclitellata; family Lumbricidae; genus Aporrectodea; species Aporrectodea caliginosa. The sequence goes on from JACEVL010002167.1 coordinate 14,740, forward strand.
ATAAGCAATTTACAGACTGAGTAATCCCCTTTCAAGTCAAGTCCGTGAACACTATTGTTTAATTCGTTGTAATGCTACTTATTGGCCTTTACATGAATTAAAACGCCTTAGACTACGGGAGAAGTCGGCCAATATGTTTAGTAGAAAATCTTCGTGAGAATGAATTAAATTCAAAATGCATTCCAGAAATGTTTTCGTCGATTAATCCATTTAGGAGCCATCATGAAGGCGCAACATTCTATTGCAACGGACCACTCCTTGGGAATTTTGGGGGTCGACTTGGGATCTGGGGAATTTGCATGTCAGTGCAATCTTGAGATTTTGCTAAGGTCTTCAAACTAGTTTTACTGTATTTTTCATTACATTGGCAAAGAATCGACGATATCCCAAAATTCCCTAGGCCGCAGTCCTTACTCCTCTGAAAGCTACGATTTATCTCGTATTGAAAGCATGCACTGCCACTTGCGGAGGATTAAATCATCGTAGGCCTATGACTTAATACTCCGCCGTTGTCTCCGAGTTTGATTTTTCCCATATTGATCTAGCGACCGTAATTTTGCGCCTGTAGTTCATTATTATCTAATGACAGGACCATGATTTCATTGTTGTATTTCTTGTTGAATAAATAACATATTTCATGCATCTAACTTAGCACTCGATTTAATCTACCTTTATTCTACGTTTCAAGAATTAGGCCTGTTTGGCAAGTGTCGAATATGTAGATTTAGGCTAGAAAATGCTTAGGGTGTGTCGCACTGGAACGTGCAGATTTTCACGGTTCATGCGGTCATCATCACTTTCAAAATGGCGGTGACAAGTCGCCACCACATTCGGCTAGCCTCTTGAAGTGGTAGTTTTAGCAGGAAGAATAAGTTTACGCTGCGGTACCAATGCAAGTAAAGCAGCTTGACTTTCTTACGAAGTCTATTATTATCTTATAGAACCCCTAAGAACGGTGAGCCAGAAGCCAGGGGTTCGGCAGAGGTCCTCTGAAATATATAGGACATAGTCAGGGTCAAGTGAGTCGTGAGTGAAAATCATTTGCTATTTTATTTTTATTTTTCGACTTTTATTTAATGAAAAATAGTTAACTGTTAGTAGTTCATGTATTGTTAATTCAGTGTTATGCTGTATCACATTTTGGTACAATTTGTTATTTCCTTTTGTTCCCATTAGTTAAAAAAATATTGTTCAAACTTGAGGGGTTCGGTGAGTGGTCATGGATTTCTCTTGGGGTTCGGCTCCCTTGAAAAGGTTAAGAACCACTGTTCTAAAGGGACTGCTAGCTCTATTGTGGTGGTCTCAGTTTTGTCTATGCACAGATTAACAGTTGTCAAAAACAATGTAAACATGTACTTTGTTATCTGTTGTCGACTGCAAAGTGGCGAATAAAGCATTATTATAAGGAAGGGAACGTAATGGAGAGGGAGATGGGAAGGACAGAGGGAAGGGAGGAGATTTGTCACCATCATTCTGTACGACAGAATAACGCTCTTGAAAGCAATATAAAATTATCAAGAATGTAAAATGCTTTGAATTGTTTTATATGGAAAGCCGAACAGATATTCAGGGAAATTTAGTTTTTTACCTGCAGGCCTAAGCAGCCATATTGACAAACTAAAAGAACGACGGATATGCAAACGCTAATCGCTAGTTGTGAGACTTTACACTGATAATTATTACAAAGAAACGTTCCACTGAAAAGGAAAAGCAATTGAAAATTGTGAAAACTGATTGATTATCGACGATTATTTAATTTTGAAACAGTAGATTTCAAACCTTACCAAGTAGTGTAGGGTGCTGATAACGATGACGTCATCATTCTTTGTGATCATTACGTAAACAAGGAGTTTATATTGTATAATAAGAGGTGTCAGATTCACTCATGATGCAGTATTGCATTGGAAATCAGATTTTACAATGCACTAAACTACCGTAGCGATTTTATATTGAAATAATTTGGCGAATATTTGAAACACTTAGCTTTTTATGCATTTGTTGCAATTTTAAAAAGATATATGGAATATTTACCACAACGTAGAACGAGAACCAAGTGTCGAACTTATTAACGTTAAATCATATAACTGTGAAGCACGGTGGCCGATTGGTTAGAGCGCTCGGCCTGTAATGCGGAGAGTATGGGTTCGAGCCGCGTCCGGGGCGGTTACTGTGTAGGCTACACGTTACTATGTCTGGTCTCAGCCATGCTAATTTTTCAATGAATTGATTGGGTGATCTCCTGCCCACCTTTGCCCGTTTGATTGGGTGCCGCGCCATGCTAACACTTAGTTTTGTCCATCTCCGTATATGCCTACTGGCACTTCTCCAGCATGGGAATTATTTTTCACACCCGGAATGGTCCAGGATTCATCCGACGTTGACATGGTAGCCGATTGGTTAGAGCGCTCGCCTTGTTATGCGGAGAGTACGGGTTCGATCCTCCTCCCCTGAGACGTTCATTGTGTAGAGACCTTGAGCAAGTCTTTCACTCACAATTGCTCTGCAATATAATTTTAGGCTATCTGCGACTTCGTCGTGTGTGCACTTCTGAACTTTGTAAGGAGGGCAACAGGGCCGTATTTACTTAGGTGGAGGCCCAGTGCACCGCTGTGGTGTAGGCCCCTTAGCACACCAGGCACGCAGTGCCCAACATATTTGAAAAGTTGACAACCGAGTGGGGGCGGGGTAGCGAATGTTGTCCAAAAATTTTCGAGGGGGGTAGTAACGAGAGTTTTTCCTGAATTTTCGAGGGGGTAGTAACAAGAGTTTTCTAAGAAAAATTTCTCCTCCTCGATCATACCTCAAACTAACTTCGGACCTTTTAAGTGTTTCTTAGTTTTGCTGAAATATTTCATAATCAATTATAAAGCACAAGTAAAAAATTCTTGCATTTGTGGTGGAGGCCCCTTTGTGGTGGAGGCCCCGGTGCACTGGCACCTAGTGCACATGCCTAAATCCAGGCCTGGAGGGCAATCACAAATTACAGTTGTATTGTATTGTATAATTATTTATCACAGTGATATCTTGACGATAAACAATTTATTATGACAGGATAGCCAGTTGCCTACGATTTCGAGTTGTCAGAGGAGGCGCCAAAATTAACTTTTAAAAGATATTAGTGGAATTATTAGTGGTAGTAGTAATAGTAGGCCTACTACTAGGCTACTTCTCACTCAGTGATGGGCACAGTTCTATTTTGAACATACTTTTCTATTTTCAAAATAGAAAATACTATTTTATTTTGTATTTTCTAAATACTTTTGAAAGGTATTTTGTAGAAGTATTTTAAAAATAGTTTTCAAAAGAATTTAGTAGAATTCAAAATTCTTTTCCAAAATACTTTTCTAAACACTTTTCAGAAATAAATTTTACAAACATTCTGCTATTTTTTTAATTTTTAATGTTATGGGCTAATGCTTAATTCATAATCTTCGGGTCACATCAACTACCGTACTTGTGAGTTTGATGTATCAGGGTATATAGCCTAAATCAGGGCTCTCTGCTTGGTCCTTTTTTCTTTGCAACACAACACCACTAGGAACATTGCTGGATAATAATCATTCGCTGGGATATTATTTCTATGCTGATGATACTCACATCCAGGGACGTCATTTCAGTTTTTTCAGGGGGGGCAAAAAAATTTCGGGGGGGGACAAAACTTGGCCAGCTTGTTAAGTTTTTGTATTGAGTCTATACGTGCAACCACAGCTGTAGTTAAGTGATTTAACATGTTTCCTTCTTGTTCTTACTTATTTCTTACTATGTATGATTCAGTGATGGGAAGTATTTTGTGAATGTAAAATCTTGCAACTAGCAAGTTCGGAATACATACCCCGGTACATATTATATACATACATACATACATACATACATACATACATACATACATACATACATACATACATACATACGAACATTCACGTGCGCGCGTGTACGGAGACACACACACGCACACATACATATATTATATATAATATAAAGTCTAGCAACAATTTTTAATTGTTATGCTACAATGCAGCTTTTGTCAACCAACTGCCTACTGTCACTGTGTCCCTTCACTTCAATCAGAGATTCAAATGGAATTATGCAGACTCAAAGAAAAGAAAAACTTTGAAAGCCACCAAACCACATACATTTAGTTGATTTTCAGGGGAGGCATGCCCCCCCCTTCCTGCCACCCCAAATGACGTCCCTGCTCACATCTACATGTCATTTGTGAGTCTGTCATGTGACTTACCTGTGTGGCTGTTGTCTGCTGTATTTGATGAGGTACAGTCTTGGATGGCGGCCAATAAACTACACCTATAGATGCTTAACCCATCGAAGACAGAATTTCGGCTACCTCTCACTCCACAGCAACTAAAACAAATTGATCGGCTTAAGCCTTCGAAATCGGGTGACATAATAATAATTTTATTGTTGAGCAGGCTGATGCTGCTCGCAACTTAGGCATTGTTTTCAATTCTACCATGTCTCTCAATGGCCATTTAACCTCTTCGTTCTGCAACATATGGCAATCAGTTTGCTCCACCGTCGTGCACCGCCGCGATGAAACTGGATGCTTTGCAATTATAGCTATCGGTCCTTCATTGTGGAAGAGGCTCCCCGGCAATTTGCAACATGAGCTCCTTTTTCAACTTTCCATGGCACTATTTTGCAAGCGGTTGCAGGCCATTCTGTGGTCTTGCAAAAACAGGTCGTTTACAAACAA
>JACEVL010002168.1:0-21144 GCA_020284085.1 Aporrectodea caliginosa
AGAGCAATAAGAAACTTGCGCTTTTGTGAATCTATACAGAAATCTACATGTATTATAGTGCTGCAATTTCATACGTTTGCACAACCCGCGTTCGTTTGAGTATAATCACTATATATGCTATACAATGGTGCTGTGGGTATATCTCATTCCGCAGAGGGCTCTAATGGACATCTCCTCATCTGCAGATCTGGATATTGACCTGATTACGGCTTGGTTTTGGTGTGCCACTCCTGTTGATGTCTCATGCACTGGACAGCGGCGCAACGGAAGTTACCAGTTACAATTACATCGTGGGCTAGGTTGTAGCTATAGGGCCGCGCTAGCGGCGCTATACTCGTCCCGCCATCATCATCATCATCATCATATATTCGTTTATTGCGTTAACAACAGACATAACGCTGTAGGTGTAGGCCTACATATAGAAAAAACAACTAGATATTACAGTATGAAGTAATAGCTTAGTAAGAGTTCAGGAATAACATACGAGATATAACATTTCGTGAGTCTTTGTCAGGAAGGTTAAAGTTATGTGGTCTGACCTTAAGCAAATAGGGCGTAAAATTTTGGTTGGGAAAAAGGCATCTATTTGCCAAGCTGTTCTGACTGATCTGATTTTTCGTAGCTTGGCCTGAATCGGCTCTATCCCTCCACCAAGTGAGGGAATAGAGAGCGGCCTCGGGCCAAGCGCTCCGAGAACCGACGGCAAGCAAGATCTTTCAACAGTGGAGAAATCTTGGACGGCAAGACTGGATGGCCTCATCCGAATCCTCTGGGGACCCGGGCGGAGCGTTATTTGAGATACAACGGTTGCAACCTCTTCAGATCTACCGAGCGCCTTAAGTGAACAGCATTCAAAATCGTAATCTGCTGGCGAAACACACTTGAACTTCGATAGGTCAAACCATAAGTCATATGCTTAGTTGGGTAGGCTTATAAGTACTCACCAAAACCTCAGTTCTTGCTATATCTCCACAGGTCTTTCACACAAAACTGAAAAACCTGCTTTTTCACAAATCCTATCCCGGCTCTTCCTCTTCCATTCACCCCTCGCGGCCTCAACTCTACACTACCCATGCACGTTTAGCCGTCTGTCTGCCTGCCTGATCCTTTGGATCTGGCAATCGATTCTGTTTTGATTAAGCTCCTGTGGTTATGCTGGTTCCTGCGACTTCGCTTTTTTAGGCGCTGTAGAAATTCCGAGCGCTCGATTACGAATTTAAGTAAGCTGAAATGAAACAGATAAATCTGAAGTTTAGATGCGATTGACATTATCGAACAGAAAGAACTAATAGAACTGGATCAATCCCTGCCAACATTTTCATGTCATTCAATGAGACCCATATACCGATCCCATATCGGAACATGGGTCCTATATGGGATCCATATGGGCATGCTGATTAGTGATTTCTTGCCGTCACCGGCTATATATATAGCCTATAATGACAAAATATTCGATGGCGCAGTTGTGCATGTGGACTTCCTCCAGGTCCTAACACAATAATTTCTGAAAGGATGATCGACCACGAACATTTCTGTCTTAAACGGTTACAGTGCTTAAACCAATGGGCTCGTGTATAAAAAGGCAAAACACCAAACACTCTATACAGCGCTCGCCAGACAGTCGGTGCCGACACGAGGCAGTTAACATGAATCCCTACTGAAACATGTGAACCAGAATCGAACAATAGGCCAACTATGCAGTGTTGTGCACAAGACCAAAACTTTGAGACCGAGACCAAGACCGCGTGGTCCAAGACCAAGACCACGCGGTACAAGATCAATATCAAGACCACATGGTCCGAGACCAAGACCCAGAACAAGACCATGTCGTCCAATAAAACAGCCTCAAGACCATAAACGCAATTCTCAATTGAAATGTTACATAGGCCTATTAGGCATACCATCATTCAAGTCAGATGTTTATTACATTTTGTAAATACTAAATTACACAAGGTTTTGTTCCCAAGTCTTGCCCTGTGAGGTCTCATGAAACGTCCACTGCAGCTAAACCAGAGCTAGGTTCCCAAACTGGGGTGCACGCACCCCCAGAGGGTGCGACAAAGGGGTGCGAAAGGGGAAATATGAATTATAAGAATGCATTGATAATACATTATAAATTTTATTGTTGAGCTGTCATACGATTAGTATGGGTAAGACCGTAATATTAAAAGTCTATTTCCATGTAACATTGTAATAAGCCTGTGAGCCTAAGGTTTGTTACCACAAGTTTCAGGAGAGGCATTAGATGTCTCCAGTATTATAATACACGACAATTATAGTAGGTCAGCTACGGTAATATAAAATCCGTCAGGTGTAACCAAGTGTGAAATATCTTGAATGGGAAATAGCAAAATTAAAGAAGTCATTGAATTTTATGTTCTCTATTGGGAGTCATGATTTAGACGTACGACAAATTTAAATTTTAAATCTTATAGTTAAAATTGTTAGTAACAGTTAGACTCTTAGAGTCCAGCAGTTAGAATTAGAATCTTAGAATAGATTGTTAGTTCTGCTTATTTTCTTTAAAGTTCAATTCGATGTGTCCACACGCAGTACTGTATGCCTGTATGACTGCAATGTATGCCACTGTATGGCATAGTTTGAGGTTCAATCTGTGATTCAAAAAGTAACAATTTCATGCATTCGTCTTCAAATGTCAAAATACTTTTGTAGGGGGTGCGAACATTGGTCAAACATTTCCCAGGGGTGTGGCCCGTGTGGGGCATAGAAAAGTTTGGGAACCACTGAGCTAAACACTCTCTCGACAGGTCCAGAGGTTCCTGTGATACAAAAAAACTTTCCAGTTGGGGAAAAGTCCACCAGAGCCCTGATCTGCAACGCGTGTTCAACTACTGATTTTGTCTCGAGAAACTGCATCAATGTAACTAGTCAGTAAAGCACCAGCAGTCAGAATTAACTGTGCCTGAACGGTTTCTTGTCGCTTCTGATAAGAAACGAACAATGAGGCCCTCTCTCGCTTTGTCCTTGGTGGATCGTCACATGAATTCCAAGCTAACTCAGAAGTCCCTGAATGACCATCACTTCCAATATCCGACAAAATAATAATGACAAAATTTAACCAATACTCCACCGAGACCAAACGCCCAAGATCAAGACCACACTTTTAAGACCAAGACCGCACCTTTAAAGACCAAGACCTACTTTCGAGACCAAGACCGCATTTTTTCCGTCTCGGTCTCGAGACCAAGACCACGGTCTCGAGACCACATCACTGAGGCTAACCCATTATGTCCAGCTGCATTTCACGGCTGTGAAATATGATGTTATATTGTGATAGTCACATTCCTCTCGGTTATTAGTCAAGCCTTCGCAAACCTTGTGACGAATAATTATGCATGTATGCAGAAGTCAGTATTGGCGTCGAAACATAGGCTATTCGCCACAACGCCCCCAAGTAGGCCTACCTTTAGACAGCAAACAATTTTACATAAATATTATGCTTATCTACATAACATGCATGGAATGCACAGAGGCCTTGAAAGATGTCCGTGAAGGTTTATCACGATTATAAATTAAAATTTTGATTAATTTGTAAATTGTAATGTAATGTAAATTTCTGAAATTTCTCAGCGCCACACAAAAGCCACGTCAGAAGACCGGCTCAATCACCAGCGCTATATGAAATCAAGTCCGCTATAGTCAGGACGTTTGGTCAGATACGGTGCAGGTTAAAATCCGGAGGAAGTCAAGCCTAGGAGACACAATGGCGCTACAATGGGAAGCGCTGATAATGGTGGTGTTCGGGGTAGCGCAGAAGTACAAATTCTAATGCTCAGGTGGAAAAACAAAACCTACTATAAACCATGATGGAACTGTTGGAACATCGAAGGCACCAATATGCACAAACATTATTACCATTCGTAACAAATATGACATTTAATATATTTTATATATATTGCAAACAAACAGAAAGTAGACAAACATTTGTCGTCTAATAGATGACAAATTGTCGTATTACTGTTTAATATAACTAAAATTCAACGACACAAATTATAAAGTAAAGTTTAACTACTTTTTATACAATTGTAAAACAATGCACTTAATATAAACTTTTCAGAAGGAAAATTCTGTTTAAATGATTTACACCTGAACAAAACAATTAACTTGCCAATGTTGTAACACGAAGTGTTTTAGCTTCCAATTACGTTTTCGTTCAATCCATGTCTCAGCGCTTTTAGCATATACAAAATGAGCTCAACGAGCAAGCATGCCATTGCAAGACGAAAATCTTTTGAAGGCTCTCAACTAATAGATATCACCATATGTAGGTCAAACGGTGTTATAACTGGCAATGTTATCTGACAAATATCACAAAAGTACAGCCTTGCACACGTATGTGTTCCAATATAATTCTTGAGCATTATAGCCTGTGTGAACGTTTTACAACACATACCACAGATGGTTTTCTCTACCTTAGCTTGCAATGTGTTTATTCAGACCAGCAGCAAGTCCAATGTTTTCTAACATAATTGGCACTTATAGGATTTTGTCCAGTATATTTTCCATTGTGAGTCTTCAGTTGACCAAGTGTCTAAATGTTTTCTGACAGAATTTGCATACCTATGGCTTGTTTCCAGTGTGGGTTCTGAAATGGAGATTCAGACTAGAACATCGTGCAAATGTTTTCTGACATAATTGGCATATGTATGGCTTTTCTCCAGTATGAATTCTAATATGAGTCTTCAGATTATAAGACTGTGTAAATGTTTTCTGACATAATCGGCATATGTATGGCTTTTCTCCAGTGTGGGTTCTGAAATGGCGATTCAGATTAGAACCTAGTGGAAATGTTTTTTGACATAATTGGCACATGTATGGCTTTTCTCCAGTATGATTTCTAATATGGGTCTTCAGGTGGCAAGACTGTGTAAATTTTTTCTCACATAATTGGCATATGTATGGCTTTTCTCCAGTGTGGGTTCTGAAATGACAATTCAGGTCAGAACCCCATGCAAATGTTTTTTTACATAATTGGCATATGTATGGCTTTTCTCCAGTGTGGGTTCTGAAATGACTATTCAGATCAGAACCTCGTGCAAATGTTTTCTGACATAATTGGCATATGTATGGCTTTTCTCCAGTGTGGGTTCTGAAATGGCGATTCAGACTAGAACCTAGTGGAAATGTTTTTTGACATAATTGGCATATGTATGGCTTGCTTCCGGTGTGGGTTCTGAAATGGAGATTCAGACCAGAACCTCGTGAAAATGTTTTCTGACATAATTTGCATGTGTATGGCTTTTCTCCAGTATGATTTCTAATATGGGTTTTCAAGTGGCAAGACTGTGTAAATGTTTTCTCACATAATTGGCATATGTATGGCTTTTCTCCAGTGTGGGTTCTGAAATGACAATTCAGATCAGAACCTCGTGCAAATGTTTTCTGGCATAATTTGCATGTGTATGGCTTTTCTCCAGTATGCATTCTAATATGAGTCTTCAGCCGACAAGATTGTGTGAATGTTTTCTGACACAATTGGCATATATATGTATGGGTTTTCTCCAGGGTTGGTTCTGTTTTGAAATTACGATTCAGACCAGAACCTCATGCAAATTCTATTGTGAGTATTCAGCTGACCAGTCTGCAAATATTTTCTGGCATAACTCGAATTTTAATGGTTTTCTTCGCAAGATTTCTTTGTTGCAATAGATTGTGCAAATGACTTCAGAAACAACTGGCATTGGTACAGTTTTTCTCAAGGATGAGTTCTCTGGTGAAAATTTAGTTCATATGCACATAATCTCATGTGGCACAAACAGCAAATCTGCAGGTAATCTACAGTATCAGTTCTACAATTCTTTGGAAGATCTCTCCTTAATGCTTTCTAATGTAAAAGCAATAAATAAATTTTTCCGGATTACTACTTTTGGACATCATTATGCAATAAGTTGGCAAAAATTGATTTCATTTGACAAGTGTGTTAACTAACAAGAAGATTCACCTCCTGATGTGCCAGCAATGCTTTTAGCTGCTCGAACGTAAACACGATAGTAATTAGCAGACAAACTTTTGGATAAAGGTAACTTTTGAGTAGCTGGACTTGCAAGGCTTACACTTGTAACCCAGTTCTTCCCCAGCCGCTAGTATGTTCAGATTCTAATTTTTGTTCCTTATTGAGTGAGTTTTAAAATTAATTATAGACCGAAAAACACTGCCAGACACACGGTAAATTTTGTTAAATAGTTACCTGGTTACTAAAATCAGCCACACAATGAAGATATCGAAAGTCTAAGAAAGTATATAACCTTTCTTTGCATCTCACAAACGCACACGCAATCAATATGCTGTAGCCTTTAGGCCTACAACGATTATATAGATCTACATAGTTGAAATAGACGGTTATCTAGACTATGAGGAGCAGAATATATAGTATACACGAAGACATCATATGCACAATTAAATATAACTAAAGATAGGTCCATTCACACAACTACTTTTAAGTAGTTTAACTTTTAAAATTTGGGTAAAAAGAAAGGTGGTCCAAAAATATAAAAGGTAGAAAATTAATTTGGGTCACATTTGTTCTTGTTCTATTCAGTTTAGGGAATATTTGGACCAATTTTTGTGGCTTTAGAAGAATATCTAAAGGTGGCTCAATTTTGAATGATAAATATTGTTACTACGAAATTTCCTCAGATATAGTGCAGGCCCCCAATTCATATCTTTGACCAAGAAAATTTTAAAATTGAAACAAAAAGAAAATCACTGTTTAGTGTTTACTGCTTAGTAAGCTTCTAGTCAATATGAACAACAACAAAATAAGTCTATTTTGAGATATTCTTTAAGAGAAGCTTTGATGGCTCTGGATTGGGTTTTCCGATGAGCGCTGACAACTTGAAGATGGTATTGTTTTTGATTCTCGTTTTTTTATAGAAGAGTTGAATATCTGGATTTATAAAGCAGTACCTCTCTCTGCACAGTCATTTACTACTTTCATCTGCCTGACTTTTCCTGTCAATTGGAGATAAATTGGATCCAAATGACAAAAGTCTGGTGGTGTCGAGAGGAGAGCCTGAGCCTTTTCTGCCCCACTGTCAATGAATAGGTCAAAGAGCCGAGATATTCGGCTTGTTACATATGATTCCAGTAGATTTCCCAAGTTGAATGTTCTGCTTTCAATCCTTTTTGATGGTATAATTAGTTTTTTCAGCACGTTTGAGATTCTTAATCATGGCGGCCTTTGTAGGCCTATTAACATCAACGCGTGGGTCAAAAAAGCCAGGCCTATCAAATGCTCAGAAAAATACCTGATGTGTCTCTTGAAAGCTGTTTTGGCTGCATTTTTCACAGCAATGTTGCAACAAGTTCAATAGTTTCAAGTCATTGTATGGAGCTCTCTCTGCCAAGCAAGCTTCATGCCAAAATAATTCATAGACAAGAGAGACAAAAGGCCGACACCTGTTAAAGCTTTTCTCTCCCAGGTGTTGAGAGTCATTTGATTCTTGAAAAGAAGAATTTGGTCAGCCACCTCGCATTGTGCATTGACGCAGGAGCTCAAAATCACACTTCTTCTCTCGAGCACCCATCAAGGAAGATGAGACACAATTGCAGAAGCTCGCCATAATCTTCACGTTGGTGCTGGTTTTCACAGCATATTAGTAGTATGTAACCATCTCATTATGGATATCCATCATGGACCCGACCCGCTGAAGATTGTTTCGTCAGAAGTGTCGTACTTGGTTTTATCAAACTTTAGCCATTTTTTAAATGTAAATCGCTTGAATACGCCTATATCTGGTCCACTGGTAGTTCCGAGGTTGTGGAACCAAACACGCTGGATGGCATAACTTCGAACACATGGTGGCAACTTGCAATCCACACAAGTTCTCTGTTGAGAGTCTGTTCGATAATTGTACATGCGCCAGTCTTCAAAACAGTCTTTGAGGCGTTTCATCTCCATAAACAAAGATTGCAATTCTCCCCACTTTCAGGCTGGTATAACAAAGATCTGGTAAAAGTTTGCCATCCCACTGCAAAAGGAGAGAGACCTCGATCGAATACGATTCCTGGTCTGCTGCTGCCTTTGCCATGCGAGTGGCCATTTAGAACAACGAATAGCTTCGAGAAATATTCTTTAAATCTTCAATTATTAAAATTGAATTGTAATATTTTAAAAGATTAAAAACATCTAGAAGGAAGTTAAAACATAACAGGAAGTGAAAACAGCAAAAAATCAACCTAGATTAAATGTTTAAATTAAATAATTAAGCAGACTCACATTTTCTTCAAAAATCTAGAATTTTTCATAATGTCAGTAAAAGTGTCAGCTTTGAGCCACCTCTAAATATTATTCAATCCGTTTCATTTTTGGCCTGTAAGCTCCTCTGGGATATAGAAACAAGGGCAGCTATGACCCAATTTGATATTTTGAAATTTATTTTTTACATGGTAAATTGGACCACACTAATGTATATGTATGTGCATATAGTGTATATATATATGTATATATGTATATATGTGTGTATATATATGTATATATATGTATACATATATACATACATACATATATATGGCTATATATATACATACAATACATATATACAGCAGCATATATTCATATATGCCATATATATACGATATATATACATATATACATATTTTATACATATATATACACATATATACACATATATACATATATATATACATATATACATATATACATATTTATACATATATATACACATATATACATATATACATATATATATATACATATATATATATATATACACCAATACATATGCTCACCAATAGCAAGAACCAGGTAAGTCGACTTACCTGGTTATCGTGAAAGTTAGCTTAAAATGCTCCTGACGTAGAGGCGCATGTATGGTGTAAATTTCAAGCTGGTAGCTGCAAAATTAAGGGAGTAGGTAGGACAATAACCAGGCAACTCAACTTACCTGCTTTGAGAATTTTCGCATTCCGGTGCCATGATTGCGTGCATAAATGAGATAAGTCAACAAACCCGGTTATTGCATAAAAGATCATAGCCTCTCGGTTGCGAGCAATAGACATGTATGTGAACAAACCTGATTATTGCACGCAACCGTGAGCCAGTTATATACGTTGTCGGATGCATTAGCGAAGTAAGTAAGGATATAATAACAATATTCTGCCACTAGATGGAGACCATTTAGCCATTTTCACGAACTTCAAATCGGTGTCATTCAGTTACCTTCTTCTGGCTCATGTCTCTAGGCCTAATGTTTATCATTTCCATGCAATAACAAGGTTTGTTCACATATTAGATTCTTACATGTAAATAAGTTTCCAGCACCACACGAAAGTTGCTTATAATTTACATGCAACAACAAATTTTGTTCACTTACATGATTCTTGCATGGAAAGAAGTTCCAAAACTACAGGGAAGTTTCAATGCCATAACCAGGTTAGTTAACATATGTGATTGTTGCATCAAAAAAATTCCAGAACTACAGGGAAGTTTCAGTGCAATAACCAGGTTAGTTGACATATGTGATTCTTGCATCCAAAAAGTTCCAGAACTACAGCGAAGTTTCAGTGCAATAACCAGGTTAGTTGACATATGTGATTCTTGCATCCAAAAAAAGTTCCAGAACTACAGCGAAGTTTCAGTGCAATAACCAGGTTTCTTGTTCATTTGCCCATAAAATACTAATTAGCAACAGCCAACCTTTAATAATTTTATTTTATGATCAGTTACGATTAGATGCACCTTATACTTTTTAAATTTTGTCGTTATCTATTTCCTGGACGAAACTGCAAGCTTTTGAAGAGCAAAAACATTAAAACTCGATTTGCCGAAAACTATGATTTTTCACTTACCTGGTTCTTGCACCAATGTCTTCATATATGATATAGCGTCTTAATAAGCGTGAAATAATTAAACTACCTAAACTGAAGGATTGCCCAATGTTTTTGTTAGTTAACAATTTTAGAGTCGACACTTATTAAAAATTATTAATTAATCGCCAGCCTTTCAGAATTAATATATCCGTTAATTTGAAACAAGTTGAGAATTACTGAAAGTTCGAAGACACAAGATTTTCGAACGCTGACAGCGCTGTAACAAAAACAATCTAACAGTGCAAACCAGTGCGACCACTCTCCATTTTCTGAAATCGCAAGCTCTTGCCAGAAAAATCCCAAGATTGGCCAAAAGTGTACCACAATATCCCAAGTTACAGAAAAAGAACAAAGATGTGATGAAATATGAAAATGCGTTTTAACTTTTAACAATCACAATTCTTCACCAAAATGCCTAGTTAAGAACTCGCAAAGACAAAACCGGAGCATAACATTGAATTAACAATGTTTACAGGTTACAATATAAATGATAAATGTCTTTCAGACTGAACAAGTTTTTCCAATCTGATTCGCTGCCACTGTTGCAAAGTACGGTCAAAACCAGAGGTGCAAAAAACCAAACTTTTTTTTAAAAAATGAAAAGTTGGTTTTGGTTTTTTGGTTTTATTTGGTTTTGGTTTTTTGGTTTTATGTTTTGAGATTTTCCTATTTCGGATGATAAAACTAAAAAAATGACATAATACTGTTCAAATTAATCAGATGCATATAAATGAAAAAATTAACTAGAACCGTAGAATGTCATAAAATGAAGTTAACAAAGACCCTACAACAATTGCCAAGAGACTTGAAGAGACGACATTTTTGGCATTTATAATTTTGAAATTTGTAAAACCAAAAAACCAAAATTTGCAGATTTTTGTTTTTTTTGGTTTTTTTAAAAACCAAAAAAACAAAAACCAAAAAACCAAGCCTTTAACAGCCCTGGTCAAAACTAGTCTGTAGACCTTAGAAACAAATCCCAAGATTGCTAGGGCAAAATCCCCAGATCCCAAGTCGGACCCCAAATTCCCAAGATCTTGGGAAAATCCCAAGCAGTGGTCGGGCTGGTGCAAACCAAAGATTTTAAAATCTTCGGTGCAAACCGTGCAAACTGCAAACCAAACGCTGTAACTTAAACATCCGCTATTGCGGACTTGATTTTATATCGCGCTGTTTTTCAGTTGATGTAGGTAACTTTTTGTGAGGCGATGAGAAATTTCGATTTACATTACATTACATCAAGTAGCTGAGTATAGTCGCATGTTCTAGGCTTAGTAGGTTACTACAGCCGCCCACGTTTTAATCCAAGGACCGAGAATAGGCCTACACAGAACGTAGAAGACGTTATTAACGCTCTAGGCCTACGACTTGTTTACACAACAACAGTAGGCCTATATATAGTAGCCTACTGCATTCATTCATTAGGTCTAGAGCTACTTGTAGCCTAGCTATAAGTAAATCGACGAATAATTATAGCCTAGGCCTATTTGCAGAGTAGAGCATTGCCTGTTGAGATTTCAAACATCAAATTTAACTAATGGTGCAATACAACTAGCCAGCAATTAGGCCTATAGGCTACAGATAGGAAACCCAGTTTAACGGCAAAGCAATAGTAAGTTATCCCTAAGTGGCCTAGGCCTATATGATAGGCCTACCAAATTATTGGTGAATATAAAGACGTTGAACGGTGTAGCCTATACCTTTTCAATCAATCAATCAATCATATTCAAACTAAATAATAATAATAATACTATATTTGATTAATTCCCCGCTCTGCATTGTCGCAGAGCGGGGAATTAATCCATGCAGAACCGTTCCTTCTCTGCAGGGATGGGCAGTAATTTAATTGATGTAGCCTAATTGAAATTACGTAATTTGAATTACAATTGTAATTGGTAATTTGTAATTTGTTGCTCTGGATCAATGTAATTTGTAATTGAATTACATTTTTTCATGTAATTTGTAATTTCAAATTACATCTGTAAAAGCAAATTACTTCTGAAAAGAAAACCAGAGACTCTACACCCAGAGCAGTTTTGAAAGCATCTTTTCCTTATCTTGATCACTATCACTATAGTATCTCTGATATGAACGATAGCAACACTGAATTCTTTGAATGCTTTCACAAAATTGGAGCCAATTTCAGAAATGGTATACAATTTTGTCATGTGTCAGACCGAGCTCATAACTTGTTACATAGATGAGTTGCGCTACTTCATCACACGCTCAGTTGTCTTAGCATCCAACAAAACGTCTGCATGCTAAGACAACTGAGCGTCGATCAAATATATATGCATCGATCCAGTGACAGGTTACTCCCATATAGGCCTAACTAATGAATCTTCATAGCTACGTAGCCTAACTGTTAAGATGTTATTTATACAATTTAATTCTGCACTTCCTTGATCTGCTCTGGTACACAAACTCATTAGGCCTATAGTTTTGCAAGCCTGATTGTAAGGTCAAACCTATTATTATGCCGATTATCGGACAAGTTGTTCGAGCAGTTGCTACTTCTTAGAGAAAATTAAATAAACTGTTTCAAACAGTGTAATACAACAACAGTGGAAATAAAGCATGTGTTTCCTGACTGAATTTCCTGATCCCAACTATGCATGTAATTTGTAATTTGATGTAATTGAAAATTTCAAACAAATTTCTAAAGTAATTTGTAATTTAATTACATTTTCCAAAGTAATTTGTAATTTGTAATTCAATTACATTTTACTGTGTAATTTGCCCATCCCTGCTTCTCTGTGGTTGGTCCAACAACCTGGGACGGGCTAACATTAGATTTACGACAACTTCCAAACTGTTTGCAGTTTCACCAACAGTAGGCCTACTGTTGAAGACTGCATTCTTCCGTATGGCCTGGGTCAGGAGCTCCTCTGAGTAGGCCTAGGGATCTTGAAGGGGCGCTATATAAATTTTGATTGATTGATTGATTAATAATTCAATCCGACAAACGCAGTATGATTAGGCCTACAATTCAGAATGAATGGTTGATCACAAGTTCTTACAGGAGTCGAATTTAACTGTAATTTTAACCTATAAGAAAACTTACGGCAGCCATGCAAGGCTACCATCACGTACGTCCTGCATCTCATTTTACCAACGCGCCATCTTGCGTATCATTCGTAACTTACACCTTCAAACCAAATTATTACCGCATCTATTTGACATTATAAACGGAAGTATACACAACCACAGACGTCATAAAATGGTCTGACCAATTTGCAGCAGGCCCAGATGTTGGTAAGTAGGTAATAGTGCAAGGATTTATGTATGGTAACGGAGTGGACATTATTTCAGGTGACAGCTGACAATAATGCATTTAGCCATAATAAGTACTGTTTCATTTAATGACAAACTTATTAAATGAAGGGCGTTTCAATGCTGTTTACGAACCACATTATGTCCTTGGAAAAACTATCATTTGTAGTTGTAGGCCTATTTCTATAATGTTATTGCAGCAATGTGTGAAAGTGACGGTAACGGAGTGGACATTTTGAAAAATAGCCATGGAGACAATAATCTCCTCAATAGTAAATTCATAGAAATAATTGATTTGAAGAAAAATTATGGCAAGTTTGATTTAAAAAATCGTCATGACAACAGAAATGTCTAATTGATCTAATAGCGGAAAATGACTCGTATATCTATTACCGGTAATAGACAGCTCTTGTATTCTGGCTTGGAGCCGTGGCATCGTTTATTTTTACTTACTGACCAAGTAACACACTGTCTGCACCAAAGATGTCTAGATTTCGCATAACTCTGAACCTCTGTTCAACTCCACTACAATAAGTACAGTTGGTGGAAAGATCTGACGGCGAGTGAGAGTCAACTGGATAATTGGCGCTCAGATGCAGAGGCTAAGAAAAACGAAGTCCATAACACTTCATGCTCATGGATGTCTATAGGGGTAAGCTTAAGATACTGCTCTTCTTTTTCTTCTTTACAAAGGCGTTTGCTAAATGACACGTTTTTTCTTACTGCTTACAGCTGGCCGACGTTTGAAACTTTTGCACTCTGTGCAGTCCAGTTTTTGAAACTAAAAACTAGAGAGTCGTGTTCAGTTTCAAAGGACCCCTTCTACCTCCCACAATTTGCGCACTCAGTGACTTTTGCCTGTTAACATGCATCGCCTTAAACAAGCGATATAGCACTCACCCATAGCGTTTAATAAAGCGCCTAGTTGGCAGTAAACATTTGTCATACAGTATTACAGAAGCCCAAACCTACACAACTATATCTTTAGCATATACAAAAACAATCTCTCCAGTCAACTTTTATTTAAGCAGTGCTATAAAATTCAATAATTTTTCACAGCTTCATCTTTATACACTTTACATTGCAGAAACAGATGTCATCATGGCATCTGACATTACACTGCCAATTGAAAATCAGTATGCCTATACAAATTGTTTCCGACATATTGCACAAAAAATGCCATACAAAGACTTCAGTTCATCCAGTTCCACAAACCTGCATTACTTTGACGACTATCCACATTTTTCACAAACAAGTTAACTATAATTTGAAGAATCCTGCATACAGCATATACCTCCAGAGCCGTCACCATTTGACACAATGCTTAATCCTTTAACGATGAACTCTATTCGTTTCCCAGTCACTTTTAGTAAATGTCCATCATTAAAAGGTTCAAGAATGCTTACAGTTTCCCACAGTTTAAAAAAACAGTACAGAATCAGTTAGACGGTGGTAGCAACTGGAACATGTAACTGGAAATGCTTCTTGCTATCAGGAATATGGATGGACAACACGACAACTGGCGCCAGAGCAAATGGACAGCTTCATAAGACGCTGGTTCAACTTCAGGTGTACTTTGGGATCCATCTGTTTGACGATGTTCTCCAGTTGATACGGATCCTTATTCAGATCGTAAACTTCAACATAGTTCTGCAGAAAAACACATCGAAAACCGTCTGTGTCATCCATTACTTTCATTAAACATTCAGTATTGACATCTAAAAATGGGGGAGGGTCACCCAAATGTAGACAAGAGGAGGGAGGTTTATTGTGGATGTCAGCATCTATATTTGGCACTTGTTTATTTCAGTACAGCCCGTGTCATAAACAGCATCTTAGATCAGAGGGCAGACCGTCTGTACTGCACTGGATCTGATTAGAGTCCCTTTCCTGGACACAACAGTCTCCAGTTATTCCAACCTTATCACAGTTAGCCCTCCAACATTATCAGGTAGCCTAATCTAGGCCTTGGTATACTTTTAGAGTGCAGACAGTTACACAGAGGAATGGAGGGAGGGGATGCCAAATGCAGGCATTTGAAGGGGAGGAAGGAGTCTACAGTAGTTCATCTGTTGCAGATGTCTCTTATGGATGACCCCAAAATGTGTGAGCTTGTGTGTGTATACATATAAAGACATACAGATAGACAGATAGATAGATAATGAGATAATCTAGTCATTCCTTTCTTTAATGAACTGAACTTTGACAAGAGCACTTCAGTCCTCCTGTTTACCATCTTCATCAAACAAATTCCTTAATAAATTCAGTTTTTCTCAATTTATAATATGCATGGCTTGTGTCTATGCATGTACAAAAACACTTATTATATAGTGCCTTTTAACAATATTGCTGAAGCGCTATGCAAATGTCTCTCTGACTGACCTATTAAGCACGCATGTGTTAAAGGATGCATTAAATAGTTATATAAACACTTAATGTAGTGTCTTTAAGTATCTCTCAAAAGCGCTGCCCATGCTAGCCTAAATACAGTAGTGTTAACGCTCATTTACTGCCAATCGTTCATCAGTAAGCAGAGTATTCAGACAACGAGCAACGTCTCCGCTTACAGCCTCAGTTCTTACACAGGGCTAAGTAATGGTCGATTCTAAGTGGAATTGCAGAAACCCTAAGTTTTACCTCACTGTCGGAAAATTCACAGTAGACCATATTCGTTTTGTTTCCGAGAACTCGAATGCATCCGAATGTGTTGTTCAAGGCATCCTCACAGACGCAGTCAGGATAACAGTTCTTAAGAAAACAACAGAACGACAGAGCAATTGTTCAAAGCTTCTGTGTTGCCAGTTGCAACGCAATGATGCTAAATGTTCTCTCGGTTTTAATTGCTGAGATTTAATTACTGCAAATTGTAATTCTTCACCCAAGGTAAACCTGACCCCTCAGGCATGAAAAAAGTCACCAAGACCAACCAGAAAGTGCTTCTGAAAGCAATAGCATTGTGGTATTGTAGGCAGATGGAAAGACGTTGGAAGTGTGTCTCAAATCTACCTTAACAGCTAATTACCATGCTGACAGACAAGATGCAAGACAACTTCACCTCTCTCAGCATTAATAAGGCCAAAAGTTTCAACAGCGGTAGGGACAAACACGTATGTTTACAGGCAGCCAGGATCATTGTCATTATTGTTACTATTGTTATTATTATTACTACAATTATTACATTTATGACTGCATCGCCATTGGTGCTAAGCAATTTTTCATGAAGGACTTGCTCAAGGTTCTTACACAGCAAGTCCGTTACTATTAATGAAAGCATGGTACTTTTCAAATAGTGAAGCAATTCAAATATTATTGATAATTATGAACACTAAGTTCTGATATTGAAAGAGTTTGCAAGAACTGTTTACTGGGCAAAACAGATAAGTTACTTACAGAAACCTCTTGATGGTCGAGCGCTGGACATCCATCTATCACATTCTGCACCTCACCCTCGTGTTCTATCAGGAAATCCTGTCTCCAGGCAACTTGGCTCGAGTCGCTGAAAAGCAGCTTCTTGAAAGACTCGCCATCCATCTTTGGCGACGGACTTTGGCCAGAAAGATCTAGGAAAGTCGGTGCAAAGTCTATGTTCAAAATGGTCTCCTGTCAAATCAAAAACCATTCTGTTGACATAAATCCCCACCAATAACATTACCATAGTTATCACTTAGTGGTATGGTCACACTGTGCAAATGCATTAGCCTTTCAACTTCAAAAGGCAAGTGTATCGTAAATCAGCAATTACCTTACCTTACATCAAAATTTTTTTATAGCTCCTTTTCAAGATATCAATTCACCTTGAATTTTATTGCAAGTGAGAAAGACCAAAAGAATGAGGGAAGCAGTCAATCACAGCAACATACTCTTGGCAATCCTTTCTTAAATGCAAAATAGTAGCAGTTAGTAAGTACGTAAGCCATTTATTGACAGAGCATCAACACCATAAGGATACATTAACAGCATTCAGTACAAACTAAAAAATTCACTCACTTATTCAAACCATTTACCAAAAGCACACAGAAGTAGTGAACTCAGGGAAGTAGTGAACTCAGGGTTTCTCACAAGTACATCCTACTCATGGATTACACTTTTGGAATGTCTAAAACTAAGAACCACGAAACACAGTGCAAAACTACTCCAGATGACAGAGTTTGACTACTTACCGATCTCGCCTGACCTGGTTTGATGCCAGGACCTCGAATCATCAGCGGCACACGAACATCAAACTCATACATCTGTCGTTTATCATACGGCATTGACAGCTGACCTAAAGACCAAAACAACAACTCCTTCATCTTATTGTTCATGAGTTGCTCTACAGTGTCTCAGTTCTGCTTTCGCAATCTGTAATTCGTAAGTGCATAACTACATATTTAGACAATGCTTCTTCAAGAAAACTCATCAGAAAACTCATCAGGTGTTCCCAACGTAACAGTACACGGCCACGACCGTACAGAATGGTCTTCACTGCTGGAGACGTAGAGGCATATAAATGAAGCTCAATTAGAAGTTTGCAGGGAAGCATGTTCCAGAATGTGGGGCCGACCACGGTAAAGCTTCCAAGCGTAAGTGCAGGATAGAGGGACTAAAAGGTCAAAATGTGTTTTAGAGTTAAGAGAACTGTGGCCATGTACAGGTCTTGTTAAATATGTAGCTCCCCGAGACATGATGGAGCACAACCAGCCAATCAGTTATGCATCAGCATTAGGACAAAAACTCAACAAGTCTTCACATGGGAAACCATTGCAGCTCATCTCACACGTAGTTAGATTTATGACCAAACTTTAGAACTAGCCACAGTGCAACATTAAAAACAAACTGAAGTTGCTTAATCTGAGAAAGAGATATAGGCATTACCATAGTCAACTCTAGGGCACATGACTGCATGCATTATAGTAGAAACAACAGGGCCGAGAGCAAGTGGCATATAGCATCCAAGTTACACGCTTCTAAACAATGATGCTTCAATTTCACACATGAACTGCAGGTACAGCTTGTAGTCATCAGAGGCATTGTCCTGAAGGTTGATGGATGGCGAGTCTTTCAAGAAGCTGCAGGCTGTTACTCACAAAAGAAATGTTGTTAAGTTGTAGGATACTATGATTGCTGTTGATATAATAATACTAATTATCACCCTCTAAAGTGTTGGTGTCTAAGGAACACAGCATTGGTCAATAGCACACCAAAACCAAACCATAAATACACTGATATACCTGCACTTCTCTGAAAAATCCTCAAGTCATAAAACTGCAAGTTGTGGATTATTGTTGAATGAAACTAATCATATGTAAGAATCTTGAAGTGTACATATTTTCTAGATGAAACTGGGCACAACCTAAATGGTATCCATTGTCGGAGGAGAACACAACATAGGTGTCGTTCAAGGCATTCGTCTTTTCCAGGTCGGAAATGATCCTTTCAACCAGGTCTTCAACTGAAAGCAGCGTCCTCCATCTAAACATATTTCACACACACAGAACTACTGACAACTCCAGAGCAAATGAATACCTTTCACTATCACTATATGCAATTATAACAACTGTATCTCAGCACCATTGCAAGATATAAAAAAGGTTCAATAAAAATGTTGACACATACATACAAATTACATACACACATAACTCATGTTTGTGCATACATATACATATGCCTATATGCCTGCATGTATGCATATGCATGTATATGTGCATTTATGTATACTTTAAAGGTGTTATATAACTGCATTAATACATAAATATCTACCTACATACATATATGTATGCACACATACAAACATGAATGCTAAAGAAGGTAGCCTATTATTAAAGACATTCAACTATAAAGCATTAAAACATTACAACAATCCTCTGATAATGAACTCTTACCGATTTCGATAAACTGAATCGATGACCTTCATGGATTCATCTCCCAGAGGATGCTTTGCCTGTCTCAGCAGCCAGTGTCGGTTCTAAAGACATCACCACATCAGAATGAGAGCATGACTCACAATGCTTTAAACTAGCATCGTAATTTCTTTAATTACTTACATGAGCCATATGTTATTACTCTTTTACTAAGTGTTTCTTGTTTTCTGATACTCTTGGACTGAAAAAGCTTTAGATTCCAGTGCAAGAAATTAAATTTCACGAGATCTACAGAGATTTCCTCTTAGAACTATGACTTCTCAACAATGAAGGGCAGGCTTAGAACCACGTATAGCAAAGTTGCACTGGAAATACTGTGGCAGTTCTACTGCATATGACAAAGAATGGAGCGCTTGTACCAGCTTTCTAGGTGCTTGAAGAAACTTGGTCGAAAAAGTTTAAAGAACCATTAAAAATGCTTTAGGAGATACAGAGAGACTTTGTCATAGAATGAAGGCCAGAACTTTTACCACATATTATTGGTACAAGCACAAAAACATAGAGGGCCATTCAGGAACAACTAAATTTGAATGGAATGTTTGTAAATGTGTTAGAAGAAACGCAATAGAAGTAATCATGGTGTATCCTTTTATATTTGGTCTCTTTAGTCATCATGTGATGAATCCACCAGGCCGTGGGATTGCTGCATTAATACAACACATTCAGTTATTAACTCAAAGCAAATTAGTCTGCTCGGTGGCATTATAATAGACAAGCATCCAGACAACATGATCATAGCCTTTGTTAGGCTCTTCAGTGTTTTTGTATGGTTCTTAAAAGGCACTTTATAAATAGCCACACAGAAACATACATGCATACCTACACATTCATACATGGCACTACATAAAATACACTTAGAAATGGTAAAGAATGCCCTGGTACTGAATGCAATAAAATTTTGAGGCAATGGTTAAGAATGCTATGATGAGCCTAAACTTTCCACTTTCAAAATAAGCATCCAGACTGAAAATGTGAGAAAAGGTTGAAAACCAACCGGTGAATACTGGTTGAAGCTCCCATTTCTCGGTGCCTTTACATCTTCGAAGCTTTTTCTGTACTGGTCAGCCGGTGTGAACGGTGCATGACAGGCGGGCGTTGACAACATCATAAAGAACGGCTGATCAGGCGACGTGCTTCGTCTCTTCAGGATGAACTCTCCTGCACGCTTGGCCTAAAAACAGAATGTCATTCAACATATTATGGTAATTTACTACATATTTGTCTGGTTACATCACACTATGTTACATAGGAGTTACAAAGGTTCTTAAAGGGGAGCAGGAGCATCGTGGTAATTAAGTTCCCATGTCCCATACTGGACCCATTGGGAGGACTTACTCCCTATTCTTAAGCCCTGAGGCTAGGAATGGACAAAACCCAAGGTCCTGGGCATTGCAGGACTAACCATTTTCTTAACATTACAAGCCATAGGTTTTGGTATTTTAATAATAGCGATTTGAGAGAAGGGACGAGATCATAAAGTAACGGAGGACGAACAGTCCCTTAGGCTAGCTTAAGAGGCCGTCGCGAGACAGTTCTTCCTCCGTGGTCGGTCTGTCAACATGGAATGGGCTTCCCTTAGCCATTCACCTTCTCCCAAATGTCTCCTTGTTCTCAGAGCCATCAGCTACTAAAGACTACCTTCTTCCATTTGGCCTGGGTCGGGAGCATCTCTGAGTACGAATCTGGAAGGGGTGCTATACAAGTTCTGATTGATTGACTGAAGAAGTGTTAGCAACATATAGTTTTTCTTAGCCCTGGCACACGAGGGCAGGTACCCATTACTTTCTCTCACTCCTTTGTCTTCCCAACAAAGTGTATGATGAGTTTACTCATTTTATGGCAGAGTTCAATAGGGATGCAAGTGGTGCTGACATTTTTTTTAACAGTTTTCTGTTGTGGTGGTGCTTCAAGTGTGGAAATTCAGGTCAAGACTTCAGATTTTCTATACAGATTACACATCAACTCATTCACAGACAGTCACTTTAATTCTGGGACTTCACATTTCTTAAATCTCTGGTAAACAAAGCTGACACAGATTTGCAACAATCTGTGTTTATCACATGACACCAAAGTGCAATTAGCAAATGATGAATAAAAATATACTTTTACTTATGATAAA
>JACEVL010002169.1:0-15000 GCA_020284085.1 Aporrectodea caliginosa
CTTCTATAGCGCAGTTGACTGTGGTCAGGTTACTCTCCTTGCTCTCTTTGATGTAAGCTCTGCTTTTGACTGTGTGGACCACTCCATTCTCTTGCAGCGCCTCTCTACTTCCTTTGGCTTGGTGGACCAGCCTCTAGAATGGCTTAGATCTTTTTTAACTGACCGCTCAAATTGTGTAGTCCTTGGTTCGTCCAGGTCTCTTTGGGTCCCTGCCCCTTTGGGTGTGCCCCAGGGTTCTGTCCTGGGCCCGCTGCTTTATCTTCTTTATACTGCTGATGTCTGCTCCTTGTTGACGTCTCAGGGGCTTCTACACCAACTATTTGCCGATGATGTGCAAGCCTACATCCACACCCATTCAGCCGATGCGGTGGCTACTGTGAGTCAGATGTGTCTGACTATGGATGTCCTCTCTTCTTGGATGGCCTCCAATCGGCTACTCTTAAATCCCTCTAAAACACAGCTCATTTGGCTGGGTAGCCGTAGACAACTGCAGGGTATCGACTTTCCTCAACTTACCCTGCTCTTTCCTCACATAACCTTTTCCCTCACAGTTCGTGATCTGGGACTTTCTCTTGACTCTGAGCTTACTTTATCTCAACATGTGAACTCAATTGCACGGAGTTGTTATTATCAGCTTCGTCAGCTTCGAGTGGTCTCTCGCTCTCTCTCTCATGATGCAGTTGTGGTCCTTGTTCATGCCTTTGTTACTAGTCGAATTGACCACTGTTCCTCACTACTTGCTGGCCTTCCCCTTGGTGTTTTGGGGCGACTAGATCGAGTTCTACGCTCGGCTGCTCGGCTTATTGGACGGCTTCCTAAGTACTCTCCTGTCTCTGCATACATGCGTGATGTGTTGCATTGGCTGCCTGTGTCTCAGCGTATCTCATATCGCATTGCTGCTCTTGTTTCTCGTTGTGTTCTTGGCTGCGCTCCATCTTACTTGCGTGATCTTTGCCGCCCAGTGTCTGATGTTCCAGCGCGTCGGGTGCTTCGCTCTGCGACGAGGGGTGAGTTCCTTGTTCCACGGACTCGCTTGGCTATTAGGCAGCGCCGTGCTTTCTCGGTTGTTGGCCCTTCCATTTGGAATGACCTACCACTTAAGCTCCGTTTTTTACTTTTAAGCCATCTGACAGGGTTCTACAAGTCCCTCAAGTCTTTTTCTTTAGTCGTGGCTGGGCCGGGAGCGCTCCTGAGTAGTTTCTTGAAGGGCGCTATATAAAACTGAATCTGAATGAATGAATGAATGAATTATTTACTGATAGCGACATCTTGCGGCTGTGTGTGTGGGGAAGTTGACGTCAATTGTGACTGTGCTTTGAATACTTAATAACTAGCGAAGGTAGGCACGTTGGTTCTGTGTTAATAGCAAAGATTTTTAGTATCACCCTCCCCTAGCCATGTTTGGGACTGGCACTGCCAGTTGAAGCCATTGAGATGTATAATATAATATATCTTTGGGTAGTATCTCGTATCTATGTTGAAGTCGGCCGATCAAAACGGCCTTGACCCCTCAGGTAGGTAGTCAAAATGAGCGTTGCCTGACGTCATAGTGGAGAAATCGACGTCATCATCGACGTCTATTGCGTGTACACATCACCAATTATGTTAATGAGCGCTGACTGACGTCATGCAGGCTTCACTTCACAGTACAACTTCAGCTGTGATAGGCTAAACAAAAGTACACATCGATTTCTATATTTAGAATGCCTAGCCAGGGGGTCAAGGTCGCTTAGCGATTGAGACTTCACTGAGGTGTGCAGGAAAGATGCGTCATGCTCTCTCTAGCGTTAATAATATATCTCATTGGTTGAAACTAACGGTAACCTTCTAAATCATTAGCCATTTATTGAACGAAAATGAGGAATATAGCGTCAGGAAACGCTATTTAAAGGTGTCTAAAACACAGCTTGATATTAGTGTATAATGTTTTAGTGTTTAATGACTATTTACTCTTTGCTAACTAGTAAATACGTGAGTGCCACTTAATCGTAATCGTAATCGTAATCGTAATCGTAATCGTAATCGTAATCGTAATCAAGCATTTACATAGCGCCACTCAAAACAGAGGCGCTCCCGACATTTAAATACTATCTCAGTAGGAACATTTTAATGATTTTTTTAAATAGTGGCGTCAAAAGTCATAAACTATTCAATTACTATTATTATATTCGTTTATTGGTAAAAAAAAAACAAAAACTGATAGTCACACCGCTATCAGGTACATTGTGCTATTTAAATAGTATTTATTATGTAAATTGTCTCAACACTGTTAACGACATCTTGCGGCTTTCTGCAAGGTAATTATTGACTTTACTTTGAATACTTAATGAGGTAAGCACGTTGGCTCTGTACCATTGCAAAGCCGATTAGCGTTGCCCTCCCCGTCTAGTCAGGCTTTGGACTGGCACTGCCCGAACACGGACGTGGCGGAGCATGGTGTTTAATTCCGTTGTAGCATAGCATCGCCTTCCTCTTTCACCCGAGCAAGCTATTTAAAGATAATCAGTATGTCTATGTATGTATGTATGTATGTCCAAGTGTATGTCTATCGCTCTCTATGTATATATGTATGTGTGTATGTATGTCTATATGTCTCTATGTATTTGAGTCTGTATGTATGTCTTCTCTATTTGTGAATATATACATAAACATGTTTAATGTGTAGGCATGCGTATGTCTGTATTTATGTATATGTGTACGTATATATCTGTAAGTGTGTGTATATATGTATGCATAAGTGCATGTATGCGTATATGTAACAGTGTATGTCTGTAAGTTTCTCTTCTGAATGCATCTCTCTCTCTAGTTGAAGACGACAGTGAATTTGTGCTAATTCGAATTAGCCATATCACGAAAATGACGAATATATCGTCAGAAAACACGATTTAAAGGTGTTTAAAACACAGCTTTATATTAGTGCTATTTGTTTAGTGTGTAACGACATCATAAATTATATATATATATTTATATATATATATATATATATATATATATAATATGAATACATATGTATATATATATATAGCTGTCTCTCTCTGTTACTCCATCTCTCTGTCTCTCTGTATCTGTCTCTGTCTGTCTGTCTGTGTCTGTCTGTCTGTCTGACTGTCTGTCTGTCTCTGTCTGTCTGTCTCTGTCTCTGTCTCTGTCTGTCTGTCTCTGTCTCTGTCTCTGTCTCTGTCTGTCTGTCTCTGTCTCTGTCTGATATTCTGTCTGACTGTGCTGATCGAACTTTCTGTCTCTCTGTCTGTAACTGTCGATATGTCGATGTAAAATGTCTGCTGTCTGTCTGATGCTGTCTGTCTCGATAATATATGCTCTGTCTCTGATGCTGATATGTCTGATCTATGTCTCTGTCTCTCTTGTCTCTCTGTCTCGCTGTATATACTTGATATGCTCTGTCTATGCTGTCTCGATCTATGATCTACTTGATCTCTGATCATCTGCCAAATAATATGCTCTCTGTCTGAAGTCTCTGTCTCTAACTCTGTCTGTGTGTCTGTCTCTCTCTCTCTGTCTATCTGTCCCAATATCTCTGTCTGTCTGTCTGTCTGTCTGTCTCTCTGTCTCTCTGTCTGACTGTCTGTCTGTCTCTCTTTCTGTCTCTCTGTCTCTGTCTCTGTCTGTCTGTCTCTGCATCTGTCTGTCTGTCTCTCTCTCTGTCTCTCTGTCTCTGTCTCTGTCTCTCTATGTCTCTCGATCTCTCTGTCTCTCTGATCTCTCTGTCTCTCTGTCTCTCTGTCTCTCTGTCTCTCTGTCTGTCTGTCTCTGTGTCTCTGTCTCTGTCTCTGTCTCTGCTCTGTCTCTCTGTCTCCGTCTCTGTGCTCTGTCTGTCTGTATGTCTGTCTCTGTCTCTGTCTATCTGTCCCTGTCTCTGTCTGTCTGTCTGTCTGTCTGTCTGTCTGTCTCTCTGTCTGTCTCTGTCTGTCTCTATCTCTCTGTCTCTGTCTCTGTCTCTGTCTCTCTGTCTCCGTCTCTGTATCTATCTGTCTCTGTCTCTGTCTGTCTGTCTCTGTCTGTCTGTCTATCTGTCTGTCTGTCTGTCTATATATATATATATATATATATATATATATATATATATATGTATCTATGTCTATATTTATAAATATATATATATTATGTGTGTGTCTTTATGTATGTTTGTAGGTATTTCCCTATGTTTGTTTGCCATCTCCATGCGTCGATGTACCAATTACTTCTTAGACGGATGTGTGTGAGTCATAGAAGAATCGGATGATGAAAGGCAAGCGTTCCACTTCATGACCATTCCATCTGTAGCACCACGATGCCATCCGACTGCAGAAGCTGGCAATGCGTAACCATGGCAACGACCCCCGGAATCCTTAATTCTGTTGAGCTCGGAGAGAATAGGTAGGATTGTCGTGAACCTTCTAACGTCATAATCATCGTCATCGTCATCGTCGTCATCATCGTCGTCATCATCGTCGTCATCATCATCATCGGTTTGCCAGATCGGTTACCTTGACCTCCCGGATTCTGACCTGGCACCGGAACGGACGAAGCAACTTGACTATTGCTGACTCGATTTGATTTAGCGCCGTTGAATAAGCTGGTCTCCAGGACGCGACCTTTTGTGTTGCGCTGAGAAATTTCGAACATTTACATTACATTAAACGAATATACTACTACTACTGGCCTCTATGCATTGTGGGGATATGTGTGTGTTTATATGAGTGTTTGTGTGTGTGTATGTGTTTGTGTGTGTGTATGTGTTGTGTGTGTGTGTTTGTGTATGTCTGTTTGTATCTGTTTTCGTATCTGTGTATGGTAACCTCAGACGTCATCTAATTGTTCTGTGCTGTTTCTGATCGCTATGACGTCCTTCAATTGAGTCAGTGTTTCTCCTGATTTCTTTCGTCTGCTGTTGAATGTCTTTACCCGATACTTGTCAGCCTTTATTACGTTCGTGGTTGGCCGTTAATGCGGTTTTCTTGTGGTTCTCAAGGTCCTGTTCTCGCGTTATCCTCGCTCTTATATTCTCGTCGATAGTTGCCTCTCGTTTGTTATTAGCTATTCTGACTGATTCTTGACTCCGACTGGTTTATTCTTGGATATTATGATGATATCATTCATTCATTCATTCATTTCAGAGATTTATATAGCGCCCCTTCAAGATTATCTACTCAGAAGCGCTCCCGACTCAACCCCGGCTAAAGAGAACAGTCTTGAGGTTAGAGAAGAATGTGGCCGCAAGGGCTCTATGCATTAGGCGTAGATCCACAGGGAGCTCATTCCAGATTGCAGGGCCAGCAACAGAAAAGGCACGGCACTGCATAATAGTTGTCCGTGACCGGGGAACGAGAAGCTCAACCATGCTTAGAGGAGCGGAGAGAACCACGGCGCTGGACGCTCAGGGTGGAGCAGCAGAGCTCCTGTAAGTAAACAGAGGCACACCCGCGAGGCAGCGCCAAACCAAGGCAGAGATCCGGCAGAGGCGGCGCCAGACTTTTTTTAACCAGGACATGGCAGTCATACAAGTAACCAGTGCAGGGGCGTTTTATGCCCGAATAAATTTTCCGGTAGGGCACAAATTCTGGCAGGGCAACGGCTTTTTTAGCAGCGCATTTGCCCTGCCATGGCTTGCCCCTGGTGTAGTGCCGCCACTGAGATCCGGTAAGTGATCCGCTGCGGGAAAGGGAGCCAATGCAAGACATCCCGCATGTAATCACTGACATGGCCGATTCTTGCGATGCGGCCAATAAGGCGTGCCGCCGCTCGCATGACCCGAACCAAGCACCCAACACGAGCCGCCGGAAGACCCACGTCATGTTCTTCTTCTACATGCAAGATTCGAAGGACAAAGAAACAAAGGCAGACCAAGACTACGCTGGATAGAAAATATAAACGAGTACAAAACATATCTTGGGCTGACAATAAGGGGAGCAGTGGACTTGACAAATGACCGAGGACAATGGAGGTAATTTATTCGTACCCATCGCCGCCAAATGGCTGACGTTAGGAACTGATGATAATGATGAATATTCTTCTTTAATAATTCAAACTGACGAGTACGTAGTATGATCAAAAGTTATAGTCAGAACGGATGATTACAAGTTGTTACAGGAGTCGAATTCAATTGTTTGACAGCCATGCAAGGATCCATCCTGTCCTACTGCTCATTTTACCAACGCCATCTGGCGAATGAAAGGCTGAGTCGACCTTTGGGAGGGTAGAAGGTATCGATCCCGCTTCCTACTTGATATCTTTTGGTTTAGACTTGATTCTAGGCTTATTCTTGACTCTGACTGGTTTGTTCTTGGCTTAGTTTTGATTTGGCTTGTTCTTGGATATGTCGGCTTATTCTTGACTCTTGGTTTATTGATGACTCTGACTGTCTTGTTATTGTTAATGGCTGGTTTTGACTTTTGGCTTATTTGGCTTATTCTTGACCCTGACTGACTGCATGCTGTTGGCTATATTGGCTTATTCCAGACTCTTGGCTTATTCTTGACACTGACTGGCTTGCTCTTGGCTCTTTATCAACTCGTTTTTAGCTGTTTTTAACCTCCTCCGTGTTATTCTTGCCAGTTCTCCGCTGTTCCGCCAACATCCCTCCGCAATTACATCAATAACCAGTTCCTCTGGTAAATTTTCCGACGCGAATCCCAACCGGTTGATCAGCCGACCACAAAAGAAATGTTATTATTATTTATGATGCGGTTGGACCCCCACATATGTGACGCAGCACTTTCTATCGGGCCTTCGATATTTCTTTTCGAATTGCACGCAACGACCGTGATCGAGATTGATGTTTGGGATCAAAGAATCAAAGAATCATTCGTCTTTGTTCGAGCAGAAGGAAAGATTGCAGAGAAGAAGAAGCTGTAAAGATGCTTTGAAGAATGTGTCGTACTCTTTTCTCTCTTATCGATCCGCTCGGAAAACGTTGATTAACAGATGTAGATATAGATGCAAATATATTATATACAGATATATATTTCTGTGAATGAAATGCGTGTGTGTTTGTGTATGTGTGCTTGTATGTATGTATGTATGTATGTATGTATGTATGTATGTATGTATGTATGTATGTATGTATGTATGTATTGTATTGTATTGTATTGTATTTGAACACTTGTTATAGCGCCCCTGCCAGATTTCCCATTCAGAGGCGCTCCCGACTACTGCACAAACGCTGAATCGGAGTTTCACGCCGAAGCGCATGAGCAATTGCGAGTGAAGGACTTGCCCAGGGTTCCTACGCGGCGACTTTGAGGTGGATTCGAACCCGCAACCCTCCAGCTGCAAGGCACCGAACATACCCCCAAACAACCGCGCCCCAGTTGTATTGTGATGTGTTGTATTGTGTGTTGTATTGTACTCCACGTTTATAATGTATGTATATCTGTGTGTGCGGGTTTGTGTGTGTGTGTGTGTGCGTGTGTGTGTGTGTGTGTGTGTGTGTGTGTGTGTGTGTGTGTGTGTGTGTGTGTGTGTGTGTGTGTGTGTGTGTGTGTGTGTGTGTGTGTGACTGGGCAATAAATGAATGACAAATGATGATGATGATGATGATGATGATGATGATGATGATGATGATGATGACGACGTTGATGGCTGTGATGATGATGATGATGATGATGATGATTATGATGATGATGATGACGACGATGATGATGATGACGACAACGACGACGATGATGATAATGACGATGATGTCATAGACAAGCATGATGCGTACATGCGAACAGACATGCATACAAGCAAACATACAGACATGCATTCATATAAACATGCATATGTACATTCATACACGTCTATGCATGCATTCATATAATACATCCATGCGCTTATTCATACGCACTCATAATGCATACGTACATTCAAAAATACACGGAAACATGGATGCATGCGTATATAAATATAATATGCTGGGACATTCTTCCACCAATTGGCCGACTCGAATCTAACATCAAAAGCTATTTGTTTGTTAGGGATTATCCCTCTCATTAGGTGCTTGTGAGGCGAACATGTAGCGGTATGGCCGCGTTACGGCATCATATAAACTGTGAATTTCTATTATTATTATCATTATTATTATTGTTGTTGTTATTATTATTATTATTGTTATTATTATTATTGTAATTTTCATTTTTATGGTTATGGTTATTGTTGTGGTTAATGTTAGTGTTACTCTTGTTGCTATTATTATTTTAATTTTTAATTTTATTATCATTATTATTATTATTGTTATTATTTTTGTTATTATTATTATTATTGTTATTATTATTATTATTATTATTTTTTTTTTTCGAGGTATACATGATCCCCCGGGGACTTAATATTAATTAAGAACAATAAAATTCGTCTGGAACGGCACCTAATCGTCGTATTATTATTATTATTGTTGTTGTTATTATTATTATTATTATTGTTTGTAACATGAACATTAATTATGGCTACTGACATGCTAAATATTTCCTGCAGTCTCAAGACACAAATAAGTGATGGGTTATGTGACAGATGTCTGAGAATAGGGTCATGTTTAAACTGTAATGCTTGTCTACTTTGCAAATTGCCTTTTTATATGGTTGATGATGAATTTGTGACTGATAGGTGTGGTGTTGGGCCTATTAGAGACACTTTTCTTATGACAGATGATGACACTGATATTGCAAAAAGTCCACCCAGTGGTTTTGATGAGGTTTTCATCACGGATACTCGTGACAACGATCCTGATCTGAACTTAATTAATCCTGCTACTAGGTCCCTATCCAAATACTATACTGAAGATGGCTTTAACAAATTAATTACTGAGAATAGCCTCCAGTCCAATATAAAAATCCTCCATGTAAATGTACGTAGTTATAATAGGAACCAAGATAAATTATGGATGTATATTAAAAATATTAAAAGCAAATTTCAGATAATTGCCCTTACTGAAACCTGGTCAACACATGACACCGAGGACCAAATTCATTACCCAGGCTATAAGGCCTTTGTGAAATCTCGATCTGGTAGTAAGGGTGGAGGGGTTGCTATATTAGTTGATGAATGTTTGGAAGCGCAAATTATTGACATACAATTAAACTGGGAAAGTCTTACTGAATACCTGTTTCTTAGGATCTCTTTACTTAATAGGCCTAGCATGGTAGTTGGTGCATTATATAGACCTCCAGGTACTAATATAAATAAATTTAATTCTGATATGGTTACCTTGAACACTCAGCTGACTAATCTTAGAGGTGATTGCTATATTTGTGGAGACTTCAATATCAATTTAATTAATTATGACTCGCATCATCCTACTTGCGATTTCATTAATACTATGTCCTCTGTTTACTTTCGTCCCCTTATCAATATACCGACTAGAATAACTAGCCATTCCTCTACCCTTATTGATAATGTTTTCTCGAATAGGTTAAAGTATGATGAATGGCCGGGTGTATTTTATGCTGACATAAGCGACCATTTACCCATCTTTGTTATTCTTAATTGCAAAGTGGACCATATTCCTAAAAGTAAGTATGTGTCATATCGCCCAAGTAATGATTTCGTGTTTGGTTTTACATATCATAACTTGTAATATAGCATTGGATTCAACATTCATTTCTGCACAGATTGGTATATTTAGTTGTACATTATGTGAATGCACCTCGAAATTACATCACTTTTAACAAAGGAACCCATTAATTAGCAATATTGTATATTATTGCGTACATTTTGTACATTTTGGATAAACAAATATAAGATTATGTGTGTTTTGAAACTAATCTATGTATAAAAGATACACAAAATCATCCCTACACATGTTTATATAGTATAAATGTACATCCATACATATATATCCATACATATATATCGGTTTACGTTGTAATGCTGTATTCAGCCATTTTCACACAGATTACGCGTATTATTATTTATTTTGATCACTTCCGGTATTCAAAAGACAAAGATGTAGGTATGCAAATGAAGCCCTTCATTCCCTCTAAAGAATGGTATCTTTGTTTTCTCTTCCAGGAAGACAAATGAATACGCTACAGACAAAAAACTAAGGGGGGAGTCCTTCCATTCAGCCATTTTTCACGCATATTACACGTATTATTATTTATTTTGAGCACTTCCGGTTGTCTCAGGTCAACTCAGTGACCATAGAAATGTAGCCCCACATTCCCTCTATAGAATGGTATAATTTGTGTCTCTTAATATTAAATGACGGATAAGATATAGTCGAAAATCTAGGGGGGGTGGTATCCACCCCCCCCTGGTACCTCGGGTATATTGGGTATAACTTTTGAACGGTGTGAGATATCATCTCACATTTTACCTCAAAACGTGTGTAAATGAACCCCCTACAGCTACCTAAAAGGTCAAATTTTTATTCCATACGGAAAAAGTTCGAAATGAAAAAAACATAAGCGACCATTTACCCATCTTTGTTATTCTTAATTGCAAAGTGGACCATATTCCTAAAAGTAAGTATGTGTCATATCGCCCAAGTAATGAACAGGCAATTGATGATTTCCAGTCACTTCTCAGGGAGGAAACCTGGGATGACCTATGTGCACTCAGTGACCCAGATGATATTTCAAATCTTCTAAATAATAAACTGAATGGATTGTACGACTCCTGCTTCCCACTCCGATCACGGAGGACTAGGTTATTTAAAACCAAAACTAAGCCTTGGATTTCTAATGCTTTGCTGAAATCGTGTAAAAAGAAAAATTTGTTATACAGGAAATATCTGAAAATCAAAACCAATGATGCCCTTTTAAAATACAAAATGTATAAAAATAGATTAACAGCAGTTTTACGGAAATGTGAGAAACAATATTATACTACTAGATTAGAATCACACTGTGGCAATCTAAAGGAAATATGGAAGACATTGAAAGAAGCCCTGCACCAAAATGGTCCTCAACAAATTAACCCTTCTCTAAGAATTAATGGTCAAATTGAGACCGATCCAGCCATAATTGCTGAATCTTTTAATAAATACTTTGTTACTATAGGACCCACGTTGGCATCAAAAATTCCACCTACCACTAACACTGTCTTTAAATACTTAAAGGAACCAAACACTAATTCAATATTTCTTACCCCCACATATGAACTGGAGATACAGACTATTATCACGAATTTAAAGACTACAAAAGCTACTGGTTCCCTTATAGTTCCGGTGGAAATGATTAAAAAATGTGCTACATAAGTTAGCATAACTCATGTAGATGACCATCAATTTTATTGAAATTTCAGAACAATGACGCTTGATGCTCTAGCCAAGTGCTACATAAATTGTTTCACATTCAAAGCCAAAATGACGTAACGCGAATGACGAAACTAATGACGTCACGACTATCTCGACAAAATGGTATCTGTCGGGGTCTCTGCACACGGTCGTACGAACATTCATTTCATCGAACCGGGCGTTAAGGTCAATGGACAATATTACAGAGATGTTCTACTAAAACAGGGCCTTTTACCAGACATTCGTGACATTACCGATGAGTATTTCATCTTCCAGCAGGATAGCGCTCCTGCGCACAGAGCACGGGACACTGTTGCGTTACTGGAAACTGAAACACCTGATTTCATCCCGCCTACCTTGTGGCCACCCAACAGCCCTGATTTAAATCCAGTGGACTATAAGATATGGAGTGTCATGCAAGAGAAGGTCTACAGATCTCGAATATGTGATGTCAGTGAGTTGCGAAGTCGAATTGTGGAGGCATGGGACCAAAATGGATCAGCGCATCATTGATGAATCAGTCAAACAGTGGCGTACTCGTCTTCGCGCATGCGTAGCTTCCAAAGGGGGTCAATTTGAACATAAACTTTAACTTTCCTAATGTTTAGAAATAACTCCTCTGTCTTCCTTTAAAATTTCTTTCACATAGCATGACATTTGACGGAGTTACAGTGAAATATGCAGGGGGACGTTTTTTAATGAATCACCGTATAGTTCCGGTGGAAATTATTAAGCGATGTGCGGCTAACATATCGTTACCACTAGCTCATTTGATTAATCAGTCTTTTCTAACAGGTATTGTGCCACATAATATGAA
Organism: Aporrectodea caliginosa; assembly: GCA_020284085.1. Taxonomy (NCBI): domain Eukaryota; kingdom Metazoa; phylum Annelida; class Clitellata; order Crassiclitellata; family Lumbricidae; genus Aporrectodea; species Aporrectodea caliginosa. Next base: position 12,027 of record JACEVL010002169.1, read on the forward strand.
AACTGCAATTGTATCTCCAATATTTAAAACAGGGGATTGTTATGATATGATGAATTATCGTCCCATCTCAAAACTACCTTGTTTCTCAAAAATTCTTGAAAAAATTATGTATAAAAGATTATATGATTTCCTCATTGACAATAAGATTTTATTTGAGAAGCAATTCGGTTTTAGAAAAAATCACTCTACTAATCTTGCCTTAATTGAGGTAATTGATAAAATATCGGGGGCTCTGGATGATGGTAATTATACCTTAGGCATATTTCTGGATCTGTCCAAAGCCTTTGATACTTTGGATCATGAGAAGTTACTTGCTAAGCTCCAACACCATGGTATCCGTGGTGTCGCATTGGATTGGTTTAGGTCTTACTTGTCTGATAGGCATCAACAGGTTCATTTTGCTGGATCTTTTTCGGGCCCTGCACCTATTCTGTGTGGTGTTCCTCAAGGGTCTAATTTGGGCCCGTTATTATTCCTGGTGTATATTAATGATGTAATCAATTGTTCCTCCAAACTGAATTTAACCTTGTTTGCTGATGATACTTCTGCCTTTTTAGTTGGAACGAATTTTATGGACCTATTTCATTGTATGAATCATGAACTTGAGCAATTGTCCATGTGGTTCCATGTAAATTTGTTATCTCTGAATGTTAAGAAATCCAATTATGTCTTATTTAAAAGTCGTGGTAAACAAGTACCTGAATCCTCTATTCCTATGATCAGGATTGATAACACTGAATTATGTCGTGCAACTAATGTAAAGTTTCTGGGTGTTATTATTAACGAAAATCTTTCCTGGCACATGCACATTGAGCTTGTTACCAATAAGGTATCCAAAGTTATCGGTATAATATCTAAATTAAGATGGTTATTACCAGCCTCATCCCTCAAACTGTTATATACTGCACTTGTTTTACCTTACTTAAACTACTGTAATGTCGTTTGGGCAGGTGGATATAGGTCAAAACTTAAACCTCTGTTATTGCTTCAAAAAAGGGCCGTAAGAGTGATCTGTGGAGTTCATTATCTTACGAAGAGCGCGAGCTTATTTAAGTCATTAAAATTGTTGACTATATATGACATTTATAAGCTCCAGCTTGGACTTCTTATGTTCCAACATCATGTTGGGACGCTTCCAGCTTTATTTGCTGATTATTTTACTGAGAATGCTACTGTGCATGACTATAATACTAGACATAAACATAATTACCGGTCTGAGATCTGTAGGACTAATATAAGACAATCCACTGTTAGAATTAAAGGCCCTCAATTATGGAACTCCATTGATGCTAGAATTCGTGATTTGCGTATTTATAATGTGTTTAAGTCTGCATTTAAATCATGTTTGCTTGATCAATATTACTAATTTGTTCTCATGAGGTTTGATGCTATCTGAGTGTCCTAACAGCACTTTGATTAACTGTCACTACAGTTATCTCATTGAGTAATTTCCTTGATAACCTAACGGGGACGACTAGATAAGCTGTTGCAGCTTCTTCTCCTCGTATTTCGTTTGATTTTTTTCAGTTTTCAGGTTTACACTAGAAACTTAAAGACAGTGCATTACATGCTTGTATTTAGGACATGAGTTCTGTTATTTTTCTGTGTTTCTGTGTATTATTTGATCATTGTTACTGTACGTCTTACGAAATTAAACATTTCCAACATTTCCAACATATTATTATTATTATTATTATTATTATTATTATTATTATTATTATTATTATTATAATACATACATACATACATACATACATACATACATACATACATACATATATACATGCATACGCGCATGCATGCAGACAGAGAGACATAGAGGACATAGTTCTTCAGATATATATACTTACACGTATACATATATCTGCAAAGATACAGACATACAGACAGACAGACAGACATACAAACAGATAGACGTCCATACAGAGCGATCAACATAAGCGCCGATGATGATTGGCAATTTTCGGACCGGATGTGGACAGCGTGATCGTTGAGATGGTTCGCTGCAGCATAGACGGTCTTTACATCGAGTCATCAGCGTCCGTTAACACAGGCTGGACATCATCCGCAACTGACGACGTTCCTTGAAACAGCACGTCCGCTACACTCTCCCCCACCTCCTGCAGAAAAATGCCTACAGACGGACAATGGTCTTCGTGATTTTGGAATTCGCCGCTCCTGTCTATGTTGGTTTGTCTGTTTGTATGTCTCTATCTATCTATCTGTCTATCTATTTATCTGTCTGTCTGCCTGCCTGCTTGCCTGTCTGTCTGTCTGTATATATATATATAATTATGTATATAATTTATATATATATTTATTCATTTATCTTTGTCTCTCTGTCTGTTGCTTGCAGATCCTGCGAACTGGGCGGTCAAACAGTTACGGATGTACACGTAATCGATGTTACGGTGATGCAGTACAGATCGTAATCGGCGTAAATGAATTACAGCTTAAAGTGTATACCAGCCTTATGGAGTAACAACCCAGCGTTTAATCGAAGCAAAGGATTACATATCAAACTGTAACGAAGGTTTACGGTTACGGTACTGAGCGCAGTCTGCGTTTCAGAGTGTAACACAGTTTTAGGGCGTTGCAGTAAAAGGAGTAATCGGAGCAAAAGAAAGTGTTACACAGTCTTACGGCGATACATCACAGAGCGTTATCGGAGAAAAATAACTGCAGATCAAAGTGGAACACAGTTACAGGGTGTTACATTACAGAAGCATAATCGATGTAAAGGATTGCGAAATATCTACAGCTCGGAATGTTGCACATAGGCCTACATGGAGTTACGGCAAATTTACCGATCGAAGTGTAAACAATATTTAACGAATTACAGACAAAATTGAGTGGATTAAGCGAAGCGTAATTCACAGTACGAAAGTACAGATTACAGCGTAATCGGAGTTACGTTTCTGAACGTTACGCAGGGGTCATGTTACGCTGTGTAAACCAGGGTTCAACGTCTGCT